>CAKNWW010298446.1:0-22687 GCA_932074435.1 Andricus kollari | reverse complement strand
GCGAACGAGAGCAATTGTTTGAACGGAGTACGAACTGTCAACACCACGATATCGAAAGCGCGAGGGTTGTTCTCCGAAAGAATATAAGGAGAGGGAAAGAGCTCTCAAACGACCTGTTGTTTTCTGGCTCATAAATCCTCACACACGTTCCATCGTGTTGGGCGATGAAGGAGGTAGTGCCAAGCACAGCGTGCGAGAAAAAGGCCCGGACAACTTGATCGCTTTCTGGCCATGTACCTTACGTACAAACCGCCATGTTCGAAGCAAAAGAGAAAAGCACCAATCACGGTATATAAGAGAAAAGACTGATCCACCAGTCACAGGCTTTCTTCATCATTCACAAAGTCTATCTACCGGAAGCCCCGGAGATAGCAGATGACTCCACGATTTGGTGAACTTATCAATGAATCAGGATGCTGAGATTGGCGGACGACACCGACCCGGGCGAATAGGACGCGATCATTGGTTCATTCCAAATCGAGCTACCAAGCGAACCTAAACACTCTCCGTTGCGCGGCATGTCACTCTCGCTCCGAATGCGGTACAAAACAGTTGTAGATACTAAGTCTAGCAAAAATTTTACTATAGTTTGGACATTACAACAATATCTCTCTATTTAATTGAAGTAATTCCGCTAAAAGGATGAACGCTTTAAAGATCGTCAAATTTAGCAAAGGTATGAAAGTTTTGATTGTCTGGCTGAGGGTTTTGGCGGATCTAGTTTAGTGGAGACACGCATGTTATGTCGCCAAAACGTTCAGCCAACCTGTTTCCGAGAAACAGAAAGCTGGTCTTCGTCATTCTCGGACTTCGTTTTCTTAACGCGGTGATAATTCTTGATTTCGGAGATGATCACGATTTCAGGACAAGAAGGAACATTAACATGCAAGTTCCTCTTGAGCCCCAAGATCTGACTGAAATGGATGCCTCCGTTCGTGGAGAAATCTCGCAAGAATCCGACCTCTGGACCATCAATTGCTCAGTTTATGGTGCTGGGAGAGCTTTGGCTGATTCAAATCGAAGGCTCAAACCTACGATGGATCAAAAGAGCAAGAGACGCTTACATCAACTGAACAAGAAGATTAAATGGGCAAGACAGAATGCGTCCCGTATTGAATGTGTGATTGACTACATATCATCTGGTAGACTGTTCACGGAAAGGGTTCGAAAGTTCGCCCAAGAACTGAGGACCTTAAATCACACACTAAACAAGTCAAAGCTGCTGACAATCAGGCAGCATATTATTGACAAAATACAGCTCTTATCTGACGCAAGGAGGAGAATACAGAAGCCATGGAGCAAGCGGCCGAGACCCTTGGCCTGAATTTTAACATCATAAGTGAGGAAAGTGCATTACTCCATCTAGATGCTTCGCTTCTGAAAGCCGAAGTGAAGAAAGCAGAAGTTCAAAAATTCCATCAAGAGCTGCTCGACAAGAAAATGCACGGAAATTTTCACAGAAATGTAGGAAAACAGTCCTTGTCAAAGGAGCAAACTTTTGCTTTCCTCAGATCATCAGGGCTTAATTCAGGTACAGAGGGTTTCATTTTCGCATGCCAGGACGGTGTCATTTCCACCTTAGCATACCGTGACCGCATTTTATGTCAAGAAATTCCCAGCGATAGGTGCAGAGCGTGTCATGCACACACTGAGTACCTGGAACACATACTATCGGGGTGTCCCACCCACGCAGGAACGACGTACATCAACAGACATAATGCGGCCCTAAGAGTCCTTTATTACCATCTTTGTCGCTCTTACGGTGTTGGCCGCGACCCTACCCTGCCGAACGCTCCGAGGGAGATAGAGTCAATTGTCCAAAACGAGATGTGCCAAATTTTCTGGAACTACGATTTTCGGACAAAAACCCCTATATGCGCTACAAAAAGCTCTATGGAAGACCCACTTTTCGTTTTACACAAAAGTTTATGAGAACTTTTTTACAACATATTTTATGCATCACAGTGTACATATAGTTAGAATTTTTCATTAGAAAAAAATATCTGAAAATATCAAAATTTGAATTTTCAAAAAAGGGTTTGATCAATTTTTTCATTTCTCACTTAAAATATTCGGGCAACATAAGAGAATCAAATCCTGCAAATAACTGGGCGTTAAATAAGAAGTTTAAGTTGAAGTTTGTTGAGGCTCACAGTCAGGAGATTGGAATGGAGTTTGGGTTAGAAAAATGCGCCAAGGTTAATTTGAAGTGAGGAAAACTTAATGGCATCCTCGAACACCCTGAGCTCGTCGGCAGGAGCGCTGTACGACACCTTGGCGCATAGAGATCCATACATACCTGGGCATGCCACAAAGCCGCATTCAGGACGTGAAATCTATAAAGGATACTCTCCGATGGAGATACAAACGTCTTATCCGACGGATTTGGTCTTCCGAACTGTCGGCGAGGAACAAAGTATCTGTAACGAACATGCTTGCCGTCCGGTAGTACTCTATTCATTTGGAGTGGTTCCATGGACGAAGGACGAGCTCAGATCCCCCGATATCGGCTCCCGAAAGGTTGTCAACAAGAACAACAGCACATATAGTCGCAAATGGACGAGACCCTCTTTCTAAAATGGTCAGGAAACATGAAGAAGTGGGCCAAGGAGCGTTTCTGTAGAAAGCTGACTCCTGAAAGCCCGGATCAAGAAAGCACATGAGAAAAACTTCCGCGAACAGCGCCTTGGCAAGAGAATGCACGGCATCTTCCACAGAAATGTGAAGGATCAGTCGACGTCGTATGAGCTAACGTTTGCTTTCCTCGAATCACCTGGATTAAATTCAGGCTGCAGAGCGTGTCATGCACACCCCGAGTACCTAGAATACATACTATCTAGTTGTCCAACTCATGCGGGAACGACGTAAATCCAAAGGCACAATGCGGCACTAAGAGTGATTTATTACCATCTCTGTCACTCTTACGGCATTAGCCCTGAATACACTCCGCCAGACGTTCCTAGGGAAATAGAGTCAATTGTCCAAAATGAGAAGTGCCGCATATACTGGAACTTTATATTTTTGACGATTGTTTCTGTTGCGCCCTCACATAGTTCTCCTTGATTCGAGAAACAAATCACGTTCGTTATCGAAATTTTCGGCACCAGCCGACAAGAACATCACAGCCAAGGAGAATGAAAAGGAAGAGAGGTATAAAGACCTTATAAGGGAGTTGCGATGGCTATACCCGGAATATTCTGTTAAGCTAGTCGTCCTGATCATCGGTGCTTTTGGAAGCGCCAAGCTTTCACTGGTTAATAGCCTGAAAAGCATCCCTGCGTGTCAACGAAATGCTAATACACTTGCGGGGAAAATGTAGAAAGCGGTCGTCCTTGGGTCGGTCGCTCCGTGTCATCAGGGTACACGAAATTTTTACCGGATTGTCGTATTGAGTACATGGCAGACTGTAACCGACTATCTTACGGCCGTGGGACGTGGTTGCAGCTTAAATGTTACCGCGATTTCGCCTGGAGCGTGTGCAATTTTGTAGAATGGCACCCACTCTCGGTGAAATCCCGCGATTGTCCTTATGACATGCTTTCAACTTTATATATTAAAACATACTTCAAAATTATGAGAATACAATTAATAAAGGTATTTTTACAAATTAAAAATTTACCATTAAGGCAACTGCGAGGGACCCCTCGAGGACAAGCATAAGGGTAACCATGAGGGAAACCAATGTTGGATCATTGTGGATTACCATGTTGCTTCCACGAGGTGCCACGTCTGGATTGCACTCATAGGCCTCGCATAGCCTGAGAACACTCCATGCAGGGGACCAATCCATTTTTCCACACGGGACGAATATTTTTCAATTCTATTCTTTATCTATATTTCAATCTTTGACTTTCTTGAATTTTTTTCTGATGTATTTTTCTCAGTAGTCAGTGCTGAGGTATTCAACAGATTTCCTAACGTTAGCTGCAAAATTTTTAGAACACAAACATAAACTATACAGGGTTTCCCATCATCTATACAACCCCTTGTAATATGTGATAGTCCTGTAGCAAAAAGTTATTGGGCCTGATCAACCAATGAGAAGCGTACTTTAGCGACCACTTGTACGTGTTTCAAAAGTTAAGATAGTGTGCGCTTTTTTGGCGACACACTTCAGGTCACGTGTTAGGTAATTCCCCGTCGAGTTGTCACTCTTCCACTGTGTATTGCCAAACCCAAAGTTCAAAACTCCAAACCTTTTTTAAACTTTTGAATCCTTCTCTCTAACGTTTATTAACAAGGTCTAACTATTAAAAAAACCTGTTTCTCAGAATTTCTGTTACATAAATTGTCACAAAAGTAACAAAACCCTGAACGTTCGCGATACCCGACAAACTTACTTTCTTGAAAATGTGTACGTAAGCCTAACGTAAGGTAACACCTTTTCTAACAAAAAAGTTACTCTTTTCTGTTCCTCTCAGAATTTCTGTTGGCTAACGTTGAACAAATCTAACAAAAAATATCAATATACCCGAACCCAGAAAACTTTCTTTCTTGAAAAAATGTTACTAAGATTTAAATAACAAAACTCATTTTCTAAGAAAAGAAGTCACCCTTCTCGATTCCTCACAGAATTTCTGTTACATAACTTGTAACAAAACTAACGAAAAACTGAACATTTACGAAACCCATCAAAATTTCTTGATTGAAAATTTCCTAACTAGATTAAAATAACACATCACTGTTTCTGTTTCATAACTTGTAACAAAAATAACAAAACAAAAAACACTGAACGTTCACAAAACATGACAAAATTTCTTCATTGAAAATTTTATCACAAGATTGAAATAACACTGCACCTTTTATAACAAAAAATTCACACTTTTCGTTTCCTCGCAGAGTTTCTGTTTCACAACCTGTAAAAAAAATAACAAAAAAACTTAACATTTACGAAACTCATCAAAATTTCTTTATTGAAAATTTGCTAACGACATGAAAATAATGCATAACCTTTTATAACAACAAAGGTCACATTTTTCGATTCCTCGCAGAGTTTCTGTTTTATAACTTGTAATAAAAATAACACAAAAACTGAACATTTACGAAACCCGTCAAAATTTCTTTATTGAAAATTTGCTAACAAGATTAAAATAACACATAACCTTTTATAACAACAAAGATCAGAATTTTCGATTTCTCATAGAATTTCTGTTGCATAACTCGTAACGAAACTAAAAAAAAATCTCAACATTTGCTAAAGGCAGCAAAATTCTTTCTTGAACACTTTTAAGCAAGCCCAACATAAGATAACTTCTTTGACAACAAAAAGAGTTACTCTTTTCGGTTTCTCTCAGAATTTCTGTTACATAACTTTTAACAAAAGTATAAAAAATAACTAAAAATTCGAGAAATCCAATAAAATTTTTTCATTGAAAATTTGTTATCAATGTTTAAAAAAACACATTCTCTATCAAAAAAAGTCACCCTTTTCGATTCCTCGCAGAGTTTCTGTTTCATAACTTGTAACAAAAATAACAAAAAAACTGAACGTAAACAAAAACTAGCAAACTTTCTTTCTTAAAAATTGGTTACAATATTAACAAAAAATGTCATTTACTTTTTACATTTTACATTTAGAGAACAATCGCGAAACCTAGCGTGCCTTCTTTTTAAAGAATTTGTCAGCAAGATTTAAATAACAAAACATATTTTCTATTAACAAAAGTCACTCTTTTCGACTCTTATTTTTTAATTTTTTTTAAATACTTTTGTTCAAAGTTATGTAACAGAAATTCTGAGAGGAACCGAAAAAAGTAATTTTTGTTTGTTGAAGGTGTCACCTTGTGTTGAGCATACTTAAAAATGTTGAGGAAAGCATTTTGCTGGGTTTCGCAAATTTTGAGATTTTTTGTAAGTTTAGTGACTTTCGTTGTTAGTAAAAGTAATTTTTTTTAGTTTTGGTAAAAGTGTGATTTTTTTGTTATAAAAGATTATGTGTTATTTAA
This sequence comes from Andricus kollari, assembly GCA_932074435.1. Taxonomy (NCBI): domain Eukaryota; kingdom Metazoa; phylum Arthropoda; class Insecta; order Hymenoptera; family Cynipidae; genus Andricus; species Andricus kollari. The sequence goes on along the minus strand of CAKNWW010298446.1, from coordinate 16,742 downwards.
ATCTTAGTAATACATTTTCCAGAAAGTAAGTTTTCAGAGTTCGCGTGTGTTGAGATTTCTTGCTAGATTTGTTAAACGTCAGGTAACCGAAATTCTGAGAGGAACCGAAAAGAGTAACTTTTTTGTTAGAAAAGGTGTTACCTTATGTTAGGCTTACGTACAAATTTTCAGGAAAGTAAGTTTGCTGGGTCTCGCGAATGCTCAGGTTTTTGTTACTTTTGTTACAAGTTACGTAACAGAAATTCTAAAAAATGGGTTTTTTTGATAGTTTTACCTGGTTAATAAACGTTGGAGAGAAGGATTAAAAAGTTTAAAAAAGTTTCGCAGGTTTTAAGTTGGCGTTTAGCAATAAACAGTGGAGAAGCGACAACTCGACGGGGAATTACCTAATACGGGGGCTGAAGTGTGTTGCCAAAACAGCACACACTATCTTAACGTTTGAGACACGTACAAGTGGTCGCTAAAGCTCGCTCCTGATTGGTTGATCGGGCCCAACTTGGAAGATTTGTTGTGCATAAACTAAGCTTCGCACAACTTTTTGCTACAGGGCTTTTTTGTTGATTTTTTTGTGCACTATCACGTAGTACAAGGGGATGTATAGGTTGTGGAACATCCTGTATAATATGTGGGAAAGTTGCTAAAGAAAATGCGCGAGGTACCCATATGGCAAAAAAGTTTGTAATAATAAATTAAATCCCCCTTTTTACATTCTCATCTCTATGATAATGTACTGGTTTTATGTAAAAATTGGCTACCTGTTGTCGTCGACATCTACGTCATTATCTGTGAATACGATAACTTTCGAAGGAATTATCCGATTAGATTACCCTTTCGCACACTATTTCAAGACCTAAAAAGAAAGTTAGAGTTCGTTAACCGACCATTTTGGACTAGCGGTTCTGATTTTATCCATCGAAAATGCTTTTTAAAAACATGATAAATTCTAGTTTCCAGCAAAACTATACGATAAGAAGAAAAAAATGTTCAAACGTTAATCGACAAAATTGTTTGCCTAAAATAGATATACAAATTTACTTTAGACCATTTTTTTAGGGGGCTTCCATAAACCAAGAGGCCCAATGTTGGCCACTTTTTGACCTCCGTCCCCCGACCCCCCATGTAGTCCACCGTGGCATTCTCGTAGACCCCCCCCCCCGAGGGTGCTACGTGGTTTATGGAAGGCCCCTAATTGACAATTTATGTATTTTGTTGAAAATTATTTGGGGGGGGGGGGGGGGGGTAAACAATTAATCATCATGGTTTAAAAATTAACTATTTGGGTTCAAATTGATTCATTTTGTGTTGTAATCTTTTTGGACTTATTACTGTTTTCGGTAAACATTTTTCTGTTTTCTGGCCATGCGCTTTATTTTTTAACACCTAAGTGTAAAACCACGTGGCTCGGACTCGGAACTCCCCCCATGCAGACCAACGTGACCTTTCGTCGAACCCCCCCTCCCCCCTAAAGAAACCACGTGGTTTATGGAAGGCCCCTTATCAAATACATAGTTTTCGTTTGAATCGTGAAAAATGACATTAAAAGTTACAAATCTGAACTTATAAAGAAACGACAGAAGATACAATAAATGTTTAATGGCGTGCTCAAATTTGCGAGCGAAGCGAGCCGCTCCCATAGCATGCAATGCAATTTTTTTACCTCAAGTTCAACAACTGAATCGCTGTGCTGTGATCCCTAGAATGAGTTTAATATGAAATTCTTAACAATTTAAAACTTTGCAATTTGAAATTGCAGGTTTTGAAGAACACAAAATATTAAGGCTTCGAGACTGAGTTAGCGATTTTCAATTTATAATATTTTACTTTTTATACAAATATTGTAAATTTTCATGGCTATCAGTAACAACGTAAACTACCATCTGCGTTCGTAAACACGCAGTTCGCGGTTAGACAATCTTACTTACGTAAGGTTTTCCTTGGCACGACAGTATAAATTTTGAATTAAAAATTGAGTAACTTCTGATTGAAAGAATTTCTGCAGAATTTCCTTAAGTTTTCCATTTCGTAAGTTATAATTTTGTACTCAAATGAACTAATTGAATTTATAAAAATATAAGGTACAATTTGGCAAAAGTACTAATTGCACACAATTACAATTTAAAAACAAATCAACTATAAAGAGTTTTAATAACAAAAAGTTTAGATCCGCCTGCAAACGATAGATAATACTTAGTATGGATGGACTTTCAATATGTAATCGTCCAAAAAAAGATGTACATGTGAGTAATAAAATATAAAACAAAATATTTTAAAAAATTCATTTTAACCATTCCAATTCAAAGACTGTTTATTTCCCAAAGCTTCATAATAAAAGTTATTCAATTTTGAATGAATGCAATTTGAAATTATTTGATTAATAAACAATTTGAAAATTCAATTTTAAAGGCTTGCAATTTAAAATCTACCCAATCGCTTTAAGCGTCACTTAATATCGCATTTATGCAATTCCAATATAAAATTTTGGAATTGTGCAAGTTTTTATTTCGACATGTTCGAAATTGAACAAAAATTTCCCATAAAATAATTTTTTCCTTAAAATAAATTAATATATTCTACCAATCTCTTTTTAGAAATAGTACAAAACGCAACTAATTTATAATGAAAACATTATTTATAACAATATTGAATAAATACCCTTTTCCGGTGTGAAGATTTTCGAGGCATCGCTGAATGTATTGGTTGTAGTACTTTACTTGCTCTTTATAGTAATTAGACTTTTCTTCCAGGCGTTGTCTTGTTACGCGTAACGTTTGGAGCTCCTTGTTTCTGAGAAAGCGATACCTTCCTTTATTACAAACATCTTTAGCAACTGCAGTTACTATGTTTTGATAACCATCTTTTTGTGATACCCAACCACCAAGTTCAAGCTTTTTAAGGTATGAAAGTAGCTGTAGTTTGCAGTCATTTAAAGATAAGCTGAAAATAAATGCAAATTAATACCGATTATATTTAATAAAGGATTTTCCATGCACTTAAATAATGTGAAATTCGACAACAAAAAAACAGCTTGTTTTCAATTATAGTAATTTTAATTGGCTGATTCGTCATAATTTAAGCACTAAACATAATTAATAATTAGCCCACAAAGTTTATGATTATTATAAAAAAATGCAAAATGCTGATGTTAATAACATTTTTTCAACATTGACAATTTTGAAAGCCTTCCTTGAGACATTATGTCTTTTTTCTGAAACCATTACTTATAATTATGATTTTAATCAAAAAAAAATTTCTAGGCGAATGATAAATTAAACAAAATAAACGTTTACAACATAAATATTATAAAAATGATATAATTATGATTAATGAGTTCAGATAAAACACATAATGTCACAATGAAGCCGTTCAGAATTGCTCATATTAAACAAATTTTTTTAACAACTACACTTTGCATTTGTTTATAAAACTTGTTTCTATAATAACACAGCCTACACAAAACAAAAACCTTTTTTCTGGCCTGGGGGTCAGGCCATTTTTACTATATGTTTTTAGGATCACTGAAACCGAATCTGAAGTCCATTTTACCCCATCACGTCAGATTTTTTGACATAACCTGAAAAAGTCTGCACAGCCACACAAAAACAAAAAACAATTCTGGCCTGGGGTTCAGGCCATTTTGACTATATGTATTTTGGGTCGCTGAAACCGAATCCGAAGACCGTTTCACCCCATCATGTCAGGTTTTTGACATAACCTTAAAAAATCTTATAATCCAAGCCCAGTTAGCCCATTAAACCTAATATATTGAACCTCATAATCTCTTAAACTAATAAACAATCGACACTTTAGCCCTTGACCCCATAACCTCGTTACCCTATAACCATCATTTTTAGGGCATTGAAATAGACACCACTCTCTCTCTCTCTCTCTCTCTCTCTCTCTCTCTCTTTGAAATAAGGAAGCTAGCTTGGACAAAAGGACTCTGGTCTTCTGGGGACCAGAAAAGATCAGTTTAAGACCACTTTAAGACAGGCCGATACCTGCCTATACTGTAGTCTTAAGGTGGTCTTTCTTTTCACGAGGGTAACAAATGAGAGGTAGATAGAATTTCCCTACCGGAAATCTAGATTAGTTTTAGATACTTTCTAGACTCAGTTCCTCTAGCGAAAGTCTAGGAAAATTTTATGGCGGTCGCCTTGTCTAGGGTTCGTCTAGAGTTCATCTAGTTGTGTCTATTAAGTTTTACCTGCGACCCTTTTGAGTCTAGCATTTGTATAGCCCACCGTCCCCCACGTGGGGTCTAGCCAGACCCCAGATGCACTAATTTCCTTATGACATTCGCAATTTAGCATCCTGTTGCCTTTCGCGTTGAGTATCTTTCCTCTCAATAGTTCTCAAGACGCCAGTAAGAGCGCTTTAATCTGTGAGGTATGTAATCCCTTTTTTCTTAATGTTTTTGTTGAAAAACGTGATTAGAATCCGCTCAGACCCCACGTTGCTATTATTAGTTTTATATAGTCTTGTCAAGTTGATTCCTCAAGACTGAATTTGCAATAAAGATTTGCGAAGTTTTCTCATACTCAAAGTGTTTGTTTGTTCCAGTTTATATCTTTGAAGTGTGATTTCGTTAGTCAGTAGTATAAGGAGGTTGTCTTTTGTATCTGATAAGGTTTAAACTTTATTTTAAACTCTCTACTTGAATCCTGTTTGTTGGATTACCTACCATATTTTTGTTCGTGTTATTTAAAAGCAAAAATAATTTTTTGACGCCGGCCCAATGCGATTACACACCGCTTGCGTCGTGAAAGTGAGTGGGGTCCATGTAGACCCCACGTGGGGGACGGTGTCCCTCACTTGCACGTGGGGGACGCAGGGCTAGTATCATGTAGAAAGGGGTCAATTCTAGATGATATGCTACTAAACAATCTTATCTAGAAATCGTCTAGATTTTCGGTAGGGTTTAGTCCTTCTCTTTTTTCGAACTATAGCGGGCTGATTGGGCTCGGATTATAATATTTTTCTAAGGTTATGTCACAAACCTGACATAATGGAGTGAAATCGACTTCGGATTCGGTTTCAGCGACCCCAAAAACTTATAATAAAAATGGCCAGACCCCCGGCCAGAATTATTTTTTATTTTTGTGTGGCTGTGCGAACTTTTTCAGGTTATGTCAAAAACCTGATATGATGGGGTGAAATGGACTTCGAATTCGGTTTCAGCGACCCAAAAAACATTTAATAAACATGGTCTTAACACATCACACCTCCGCGAAAAAGTCGATGATTTATGGTTATATAGAGGCACAGAAGGTGGCCAATTTCACGTCGGTAGGCTTACCGCGAAAAAAGTAGGGGCAGCGTGAAAAAACACTAAAGATTCTCGCAGGTGTAAGACTTCCTAACCTTTAATTCACTACTCCAAAGTTGGCTGAAGTGAATTTAGTTTGGCTGCAGTGATTTAGGCTGAGCGCACTATCTAGCAGCAGAAAAAAGCAGTGCCGAGCAATGACAGTTGATGTCCAGTCACGGTTTACAGTCTTGGTTCAGTGTTGAAGTTTAATAATCGCGTATATTTTCTTTTCCTGTTAGTTAGTGTTTTCCATGGACCTTTTTCGCGATGAGAATGTAATAGAAAATATTATGTACGAAATCAGCATTGTTTCTCACTTACCACATAAATAACTATTTTCTCGAAAAACATGCCAATCATGAATTTTTTTATAAAATTTATTTATTATAATCAACAAAATTATAAGCTAATAATTTCTAGGCTTACAATTAAGATGCAATATAATAAAATAAAAAAAAATTGATTTTAAAACCCCGGTGAAATGGAGGTCTATACATGGTCACCCTCGCTGCTAAAGTATCATTTAAGTCCTTTAACACGAGTGCATATATCGCCAGACGACTCCACTTCACTGGGTAGAGGTGATAACCCGCAGCTGCGTCCGACTTTGTTAGAAGTACTTGCATTTGCCTGGATGTTTGCCGATTTCAGCCGGTTTTTCGACAGTCGAGTTTAAGGCAGACATTTGACCCTACCTATCAAATGCACACAATCACGCTCGGCACCAAACCTCCCGCTCGACATTAGTTAAAAACGCAGTGAATACACCATTTCGGACAAAGCCGCGCTTTGTTCGTCAACGCTACGTTTTTCCTGAGATGGGTTAGCTTTCCTCGGCGGGGGTTCATTGTTAGACGGGATACTCAATGGGAATTTAAAGTTGCAAATCAATGTTTTGATCAATTCTTATATTAGCGATTAAAAAGTCGTGAATACGAAATCTGTGACTTTTTGGCGTTTACATATATCTAAAATTGTACTTCAGAACTTAAAAATCAATGTTCTGATTAAATATAATGAGAACTGAATTTTAAACTAAAAGTGTGACAGTTCATTGATTTTTAGTTTTTTAAGACCTTTTTTAGATTCTTTTCGATTGCAGCAGATACTGCCGCGAGATTTTGACTCGACCCGCCACGGCAGCTTCGCTTATGCTGCGACGAGTTTAAGAATACTTACAATTACGTTAATAATATTATGTTAATATCTGAAATAGGATTTATAATTTTACCTGTTGTGAATTACGTTTAACGCAGGTATTGTAGAAGAGTACTGGACATCATACAATTTTTCTTGAATGGGTGAAGAAGTCGCTTCTAGAGCGTCAGCTAAAGTGTTACCTTTCAAAAACCGTAAAACAGAAACTAGAAGCTCTTTCGATTTAATAAACAATTTATTTAAATTCGTTTCATCGTTTTCTGGAACTTCGAATTTATTGGTAAGCGTCAGACATACTTCAGTTTTACCATAGCGAGGCATGTTTGTCTCACTCGCTGAATTATCTGAAAAAAAAAGATTAACCTATTTGTTGTATGGAAAGTTTGTATGTTTTTTCTCGGAGTTTTACATTTTTTGACATACTAAAAAATTTACTGACAATTGACCATAAAAGGTAAATAAACGTATTTGTAATTGGAAAATCTCATTAGAGTCGTGTCCCCTGGCGGAACAAATGGAAAGGTTTGGAAAGACCATTTCGGAAAGTGTTTGGAAAGACCAGTGATTCCGAGCCTTCCCGAAATGTATGTGCTCTTTGCTTCTGATTTATTTCCCAACGACGAGCTATGCCACTTACCGAACATTGGCTAGTCTTTCCAAATGTCCCACTCTACGACTTCTTTCCGAACATTTCCGTCTAAATATTTCCAATTTCCTTCCTAATCGAATTAAAAAATACATCCTCTTGATAATAATTTATTTTTATCTCCAAATAATTTTAATTTGCATTAATCCTATTGATTCCTGTTTCGCACAGCTCTGACAATAAAAGGTTTAGTGGACTTGCAGAGAGTGATAAGACACAATTACGATTAACCTGTACTTTATTTAATTTGCGCGACCAAATGACTGAACTTGAGTAGGAACAAAGACAATTCACTAAAGAGTCGTTCGAAAATTGACATAGAAAAGTCTCTCCTATGTGAAGACCAGTTGCCTACATACTACATGGAGAAAAGTTGGTTAGGAAACTTTACAAAGCTTTTGAGTACAATTGGGATATATGGACCGAAAGGACAGTCTGGTAAAATGTTATAACGCAGATTCAAGTTTCCAAATGTGACCGTCCGCGAAGATAGGGACCTTATGCGGAAAAAATCTATTTTGATTTTCTTACGCCAATCGATAGTTTCTGAGTCATTCTTTCATTTCCAATAATCAGAAATTTTGAAAGTTAATGACTTTTCTTGTTATTAAGCTACAAACATAGGCACGATAAGCGTACGCAGAGACCGAAAGAGAGGTATACGAAAGCCAGCCCCACCACTTACCACTACAGATATACGCGACGTGTCCGTGAGATCCACTGGCTCGTACCTAAAAGTGTAAGGGTAAGTGGAGGGGGTGCTTTTCGTTGACGCATCCCCACTACTCAAATGCTGGCTTGTGGACTCTGCTACGATCGCCCGTCCTGTAAATTTCAGCTTTGACGGGCTAGGTCCCTTTCTTCGCGGAAGGTCACAAATGCACAGTAAATATTTTCAAAAGTAAACATTAATGCACGCGGTGTAATTGTTAAAAAGTATTCTGTTATGCATTGAGGAAAACATGCATACAATTTCATATTAGTTAAGTAAAGTTTTCAAATGTAAGGTGAAGCAAACTTTAAAGTATGCAATGTTAATGACTCACTTAAAATCGGTTATAGGCCTAGGGTGATAAGCATGTAAAAATGGCCCCCGCACCTATCAAGCCTATATTGGCACCATGTATTGACATCGATATTAATATAAATTCCTGCAAATTTCAACCTTGAAATTTCATTTTTTTGGGAGATATGGAGGGGGATAGTAAAATAAAAAAATTGGTTTTTCTCGAAAACGGCAAAACCGACTTTGACGAGCAAAATATATGTTGTGTTAACCAAAAAGACTACTTTCAGAAAAAAGCTTGGATTTTTTTGTATAAAAAATAGGGGTAAAAAAATGCTTTCAAATTTTGAAAATATTTTTATGAGGTTATGTTTTAGAGGTACACCTCCAATTTTTTCACAACAAACCTGGAAGTGTCTGCTCCAACATACATTTTTGTCAGATTTTTCGTGGTGGTGCGTCATGGCGAAAATGATGAAACCATGCATGCCACACAGCACACAGCACACTCTCGCTCCACTGGAAAAGCGCCCCGTTTTCTGAGTGGCGAGGGGACTCACACTGAAAAAGCAGCCCCATAAGGAGTTCAAAATCGTATTTGAAACCTACTCGTGGTGAACTCTGGAAACTATAATTTGTGTAGGCCAACTGCAGACGATTCTTATTTAAATACTTATATACATAGAATACTAACATTATTTTCCAATTTTTCTCGTGAATATTTTTCATAATGTTATGCACAAAATAAATGAAAAATAAGTAATTCCTTAAAATACAAGTGCACCATTATTCCAGCCGACCGCTTAATTGAACTATTAAAGTGTTAACCGAACAGTGGGGTTCGATGTGCCCGGCTGGAGCGAGAGTGCGCTGTGTGTCTTTTTGGTTAACACAGCATATATTTTGCTCGTCAAAACCGGTTTAGCCATTTTCGAGAAAAATCCATTTTTTGATTTTACTACCCCCTCCATATCTCCCCAAAAAATGAAATTTTAATGTTGAAATTTGCAGGATTTTATATTCACATAGATGTCAATATATGGTGCCAATACAGGCTTGATAGGTGCGGGGGCCATTTTTACATGCTTATCATTCGAAAGTTTGGTAAAGTTTTAAATGAATTCTAGAGAAAAATGAACTTTGGACATGTTATTATTTCCTTCACATTGTATGAAAGTTTATCCACTGCGGAAGATATTTTCATCTTTGCTATGTTAGACATGGCATCTCCCACCTCCTCCCTAATCTTTCAAGATCGTATACAAGTATTAAGCACCTCGAAGATATTTTCAACTTTTTGGATTTGGAATAAGGTGTTTTTGCCATGTTGGTGGTTTCCTAACTACATTTAAAAAATACAAACAGAATAAAAAAGCTTTGATCTAAAAAAATAATCCTATTCCGAGAAAATCAAAATTGAAGACCGCGGTATCCCAAACAAAAGTAAGTATATACTTTTTAAAAAATTGAAAAAAAAATTAAAACATAAAAAACACATATATACTTTTTCATTGCACTATAATAATTTTAAAAAATATCAATACGAAAAGGTTGAAAAAAATTAATGCTCCGTTAAAATTTTAACTTAAATTTTATTACATTTGGTTTTAAAATTACTGTATCAATAAATGGGATTTCGAAAAAGTTCTTTCACCACAATTTTTCCTAAAGTGTGATTTTGCAAAAATTTCTAATAATAATAGAAAATTCAGTTATTTTAATTCAAAAAATAAAAATAAAAAAATTTTTAAAGCAATTTCTTAAACTGAAATTTTTCTCACAACAAAAAATTTGTTCATCAAATGCATGTCGCTATATAGGTTTATTTTAAGAATTCTTTAGCTACAATCTTTTTTGATATATTTTTTTAAATACTTTTTAATTACTATCAGGGCTGCCGAGAGCCGTTCCGGGGCCCAGGGTTTTATATTATCATGGGCCCCCCTCTGCCCCCTTTACTAAGCAGTCTCATAACAGGCTTTTAATTGTCGAAGTTTAGTTGCCAATTAGGACATAGACAGAAAAATACTCACAAATTATAAAAGATACTATCACTAGATGTATCATACAGTGTTCAGTTCTGACATTATAAGCTGGGAAAAGGCTTCCCCCGTTTTTTTAGTACAGTCAGCAAAGGCCAATAGACACTCTTCGACTTGATAGGTTCCTTCACCTTCATGGTGAAATTGACATAGCAAATTAAAAATGCAGTTTGTTGAACGTGAGTGAAATTTGGAGTTGCATCCACAATCAGTGAATGATACTTTGCTTTCTCGCGTTCTTGAAGAATGAAATTTATTACTTCATTTGCACAAACAACCATAAACTCATTCTGAATATCTGCTGATAAGTAATGCATCTGTAATCTTTTCCTGGTTTCTTGAGAGTGGCGAACTTTTCGCAGGTGGTCATTAAGAAGCGGGTCATATTTTGTTAAAAGTTCAAAGATTCCAAGGAAGTTTCCGTTGGAAAGGCCTCCGATTCTGTTACTATCTCCGCGGGAATCCAAACCTCTTAAAGTAAGAAACAAGGTTACGTCAAGAAGTCGCATTAGGATTTCTTGCCACACTTCTCGCTCATATTGTATGGACCTAAACGACAGGTCACTCAACCAAGTTTCTGTTTTTAATTTCCTCTATTCTGCTTTCCACTGCACATAACAATTTTTGTGCTAGACGCTACTGTTATGTTTCGGGGGTTTTGTTGTGTACCTTCTTCCACTTTCATGGAGTGAAATAGCCTTCAGATTATGTCAAAGCTAATTTTTGAGACTGCAAAAGTTTGCTGTAACTTCTGCACAGTAAACGATAAAGGGCTTCCTCTGCTCTGCTCCACACTAATCAGTCTCTAAGCATAATCTCATCATTCCCTAGCTTCTCATTAAAAATAGAGATCGGCAAATCACCACCTATACAATCTTTTGGAAAACATTGAGGCAAACTTTCAGGCGGCTTTTCGATGTCATTTTTAATGTTAAAAGTGGGCGATCCTATATCAAAATTTAATACAATAATCGGGGGTAATGAAGGTAAGAGTCGAGAAGAAGGTGCAGTTAAATTATTACTGGCATTATCCTTGGAAGCTGTTTCTAAGAGATTAAGACTGTTAACGTTATCGCCGACAGCGTGAACAGTGTCTTCATGAGACGAAGAAGGTGTTTCTAAGAGAGTGGGTTAAGAATGATCCTCGTCATCGTTTGATATTCTTTTCTGTTTACAAGATGATACTTACGTACACCACAGAAAGTAGCAATGTCAACAATTTACGAGGAAAACGTGACTATATTCTGGCGAGATGTAAAAAAGGAAAAATTCTTAATCAAATTAATCCAATTAATTTTGGTGCATCTTGCTTAAGTTCGAAAATAAAAAAATTCAAATTTCAGAACCGCAGGCCCTCTGTAGGTCCCCGGGCCCGGGTTTTTATCTCCACCTCCCCATCCCGGCGGCACTGTTTATTATACAGTGTAAAGGTTTTGCTCAAATGTACATCGCAAAAATCTACAAAGAATATTAGAATCATTATTTAACTACAGTGTTTTTAATACATCTGCAGTTTTACGACAGTGCATTCTTTGAAATTAAATAACTTTTGTTTGAAATAACCGATTTCCGGTAAAAGGCATTAACATAACCTTTAATTGTTCAAAAATTGTCAATCTTCTTGAAATTTAATCATTTTTGTTTAAAATAACCGATTTCATGTGAAAAACGTTACCATAACGTTGAATTGTTCCAAAATTGTAAATATCGTTTGAAACCTATATCGATATTTACGGTGAAAAAAAGTTTGAACCTTCTCTGAAATATAATGATTTTTTTACTACAAATATCGATTTCTAGTGTAAAACACCAACATAACCTAATATGGTTAAAAAGTTCGGAATCTTCTTTGAAATGTTTGAAATATAATCTATTTTAAACAAAGTCATTGGATTTAAATCTTTAATGATTTTTGTGAAAAAATAGAAATTTCAGATGAAATGCGCCAAAATAACCTATAGTTGTTGAAAATGGTACATATTCTTTGAAATCTAATAATTTTTTATTTAAAATGCCAATAATTCCAAACGAAAAACACTAATATAACAGAAGATTATTGAGAATTTTAAATCTTCAATATAAACGGAGAATATTAAGAAATGTCAAAGAGACTTAAATAAAGTTATGAATAACGTGAATCACTATATGAAGTTAGGTTCGTAGGTAAACATTATAAATAATATAATTCTTAAGCGCGGATTTCAAGATGTTGGTGTTCCACACTCCCTCTTAATCCAAGCGGGAATTATTCAGTGTTCTCGATGGTAAGAAATCTGAATCCTGTTAATCACTTGATATGTTTTGGTCCACTTAATACTTTAGTTAAAACATCAGCTATCATTTCTCCAGTTGACAGATATTTAATAGTCACTGCATTAACTTTTACTGCATCTCGAACAAAATGATGCTTGATGTCAATATGCTTCGTTCGAACATAAAAGACAGGATTATTAGACAATTTCTGAGCACTTAGGTTGTCATTAAATATCTGAATTGAAGTATTTCCTATCGGTCCCAGTTCTTGAAAAAATCGTAGAAAGTATATAGCTTCCTTGGTCGCTTCGGTTAAAGCCATATATTTAGCTTCAGTACTTGAGAGGGCAACAGTTTTTTACTTCCTAGATTCCTAACTTACAGCACTTCCGCTCAGTGTGAAAACGCGACCAGTGTAAGAACGTCGACCTATAGGACATGCACCCCAATCAGTATCAACGTAGCCTGTAGGACCCTCATTAGTCTTTTGAAAAATGATTCCATAATCGTTTGTACCTCTTAAGTATTGAAGAACTCTTTGAGCAGCTGTCCAATGTTCCATATGATAACAACTGTTGAACTGACTTAAATAGCTCACAGCATACGCCAAGTCAGGTCTCGTACATGCTACCAAGTATGATAAGGAACCGATAAGTTCTTGGTAAGGATATCTTTGCATAGTTTCCATGGAAATCTTTTCAGGTTTAATCAACTTAAGGCTTGAATCCACTGGAGTAGCGATGGATTTTGATTCGCTCATAGTGAACTCATAGTTTCAGATTTATTATCAATTGGATATTTTTAGATGTTACTAATATATCATCAACATAAACTGCTAAGATAAGTAGACCCAATCTCTTTTTAGCGAAGTAGATGCAAGGATCAGCACTTGAAGATTGTAAGCCGAAACTCTTTAACTTTTCGTCAAATTTGAGATTCTATTGACGTCCTGATTGACGCAAACCACATAAAGCCTTCTTTAATCGACATACTTTGTTTACCTTTTTGATTTCGTGGAGCATTTCCAGAGCTTGTGAGGAAAGTTTTTTATTTCGACTTGCATTTATTTGTGTGATATCGTCTAAAATTTCTTCAATAAGGTTAGGTAGATTCACGTAAATTTCTTCTGTAATATCACCATTTAAGTAAGCAGACGATACATCTAGTTGATGTATCTTCATGTCCATCTCGACGGCTAGTGCCAACAATAGTCAGATAGAAGTGATACGACAGACCGGAGCAAAGTTTCATTATAATCCACACCTGGCTGTTGAATAAATCCTCGAGCTACGAGGCGAGCTTTTTTCTTTGTCGCTGTTCCATCGACATTCTGCTTGATTCGTAGAATTAATCGATTGCTTATGATGCTTCGATCTTTTGGGTGATCGACAATTTCCCAAGTGTCGTTTTTAAGTAACGCTTCGAATTCATTGCGAATTGAATTTTGCCAATCAGCAGCTTCAGGACCCAACATTGCTTCTTTTATCTCGTTCTCCTCGTCAATATTTTCGGCATCTTCATCTTGATGATTTTGGTGTTGAGAATCTTCATCGATGTTGACATAGTCAATATTACTCATTGGTAGCTCGTGATCTTCAGCTTCTTCCCAAAAGTCTTCATCTTCGTTAGAAATATCTAATATTCCTTGATGATGTTTCATCGATTCAACTTCTCATTCTTGCTCTCTATGTTCCGTCGTTGGAAAATTAAATTCGATGATTTCAGATTTAGAATTTTTAGGTGTTCCAGTATCTTTAATTTCAGTGTTCATTTTCTGGAGGACATCTTCTATAGTTCCGGTGTCAGGTAACCGTACTCTGTAGTCTGTATGCTTATTTTTCTTCGGAATATTCAATGAAGATGCATTTTATAGATCGTGGTGTGAATTTTCCCCTTTTCGGATCTGTGTCTAGTGTAAGAGCTTTACATCCAAAAACTCTAAAATACGAGACTACAGGTAGTTTTCCCGTCCAGTTCCAGAAAGGTGTCTCTCCATTAAGAGATCTTGAAGGGCATCGATTTCGGACGTGATTTGCTGTTACTATAGTTTCAGACCCAAAACGTAGTGGGACGTTGGCTTAATCATCATGCAGGTAGCCATATCTATTGATGTTCAGTTTTTTCTTTCAGCTATGCCATTTTGTTGTGGAGTATATTCAACAGTTACTCTTCCTTTAATTCCGGTTAAGTTCAGGTAATCATGGAAGTCTTTATGCAGATACTCAGTCCCATTGTCTGATTGCAAGTTCTTTATTTTCTTATTAGTTTGATTTTCAACCCTATTCTTATAGTCTTTAAATGCGGATAGAATCTCGCTTTTCTTCTTGAGAAACCTTACTTCACACCATCGAGTATGGTCACCTACAAAGAAAACCATATATTTTGCTGCTCCTAGAGATGCTGTCTTCATTGAACCACACAAATCAGTACGGACTATTTCCAGTGTTTCTATAGATATTGTTGATTTTTTCGGAAACGGTTTCCACGTCATTTTTACCATAAAGCAAACTTCACATGGTGGTAATTTGGCATTTTTCTCTAGCTGAATTCTATGAGCAAGAGTCTTGGTCATTAAATCCCTCAAACTTCTCTCATTTAGATGACCAAATCGTTTGTGCCAGACTATTAAATTTCTTGGCACTAGTTTGGCGATAATATTTCCTGCTTGTTCAATGTGCTCAGATATATAGTACAAATTATTAACTCGTATAGCCCTCAACTTAATATCTACTTTTTGATCTATCGCTACAGCAGATTCTTTATCAAAAAATACTTTGAATCCTTTGTCTGTAATTTTAGCGACAGACGTCCAATTTGTTCGTAAATCTGGAACAAAGATAGTATTATCTAGTTTTAACATTTTAGGTTTATCATCGTCAGAGACCGTCAACTTGACCAAACCTTTGGCGTTGACTTTTGCTGAAACACTACACACTGTTTCCCAAGAGAAGAGCCTGAAGAACGGCCAATTTTGGTTTTCTTCGTGCAGCCTATTATTAAATTTTTTCAAGAAGGCGGGATTTCTTGACATGTTTCAGTCAATCCGACGTGAAGTCCTTCAACTTCATGAAAAACTCTTTTCTTGATTATTTTACGACATTGGTCGTCAGTCTGGTTTTTCACTGATAACTGTTTCGGCGACCTTACCGCAGCAGGGGTCTTCTGCCCACAGACAGATCAAAGGAAGGAAATTTAAAAGCTGTCAATTTGGCAATTAGCGATTTGAAAGTAATGTAATCAGCATCTACGAATTTTTCCGATTTCAATGATATATTACTTGCTTCGAAATGTTGAAAATTTGAAGAAGTTTAATTGAAGAAACTTTAGCTTAATATTTAATTTAATATTGATTAGTTCTCCAATTTTTAACCTTTATAGACAAATTACATGTCGTTGGAATCGGAATAATGTGCGCATTCCGAATGTATTACTGTCAAGCCAGTAATGGGAGAATTATTAATTTTTAACTTCTTAATTTTTGTCCATTTTCCGAAAAAATGACTCTTCGTGACTCGCGCGTGGTAAGGTCCTCTTCTTTTATGGCTAACATCTGGTAAAAATATTTCGAAAAATTTGATAAAACAACCCAAGAACCCTTCCTTTTCAAGACCCTTCCCTCGGGAAACAAATGTAGTGTTGTATGATCTAACTTTTCCCGAGTAAAAATGCTTCGACTTGGCGATTTCTTGAGTTCGTCTCCAAGACATCGATGTCGGGTTACGTCTCAAAACTGATTTCATGTCGACGTAAACTTGTCTCAAGACTAAACTTTTTGAACTCAGAATTGGGACTGTTAACAGATGCGAAGGATTAAAATTAATTAATGAAAATTTTGTAATTATCAAATTAGCTATTTTTAATTTAAAAATTCAGAATCTGTGGATCTGGACGAGTATAACCCTGAAAAATTTTCTTCAAACAAAAATTAAAATTGTAATTTTTCATCTCCCCGTCCATTCTTTCTTCCTTCCCCCTCCTTTTCTAAATCTCGTTATCCTTGTCATCTCTACATTTAAATTCAACTTTTTCCCATCTAAGTATTTCTCTAATCCTGCAATTAAGCACGCCATCCCTTCTTCATCCTCTGCCATCAACACTATATCGTCTGCGTATACCAGTGTATATACCTTTTCGTTCCATGTCCAAACTTCTCCCCACCCTTTTCTCTTTATTTCTTCTTCCCAGTCTGATATTATTATATTAAATAAAAGTGGGCTCAGTGGACATCCTTGCCTTACTCCTCTTACCAACCATAAACTATCTCTTACTTGCGCTCCTACCTTTACCCTGCTTTTTGAATCTCTAAAAATTTCCGATACTCTCTTTATT
>CAKNWW010298439.1:0-21311 GCA_932074435.1 Andricus kollari | reverse complement strand
AATTCTTTTCAAATTGATGAATTTTTCACTTAATTCTTTACATTATTGTTAATTTTTTATTTACATTCAATCAATTATCAATTATCAGTATGTAAAATTTCCAATTTTTAATGACTGTTAATAATTTTTAATTCTTTTTGTTTAATTTTTAGTTATTAGAATTTTATAGAAATTTTGGAACCTTTTATATTAATTGATGGTACGGCATTGTTGTTTCTGTCTTCATTTAAGTTTTTCCTTCTCCTTTTCTCGTTGAAAAAAATGGAGCAAAACGAAAGTTTTGTTTCCCATTTCTTTCAAAATGTTTTTTATAAAAATATAGTTGTTAAATAAAACTTCACATATTATTAAAAAATTTAAACATCAGTTTCTGATTTAAAATGAAAACAAAAATGTAACTCAAGGGGAAGAAAGGTAAATATGTTAATTCCACTTCTTAACCTCACTTTTTCCATTTTTATTACACTTATTTTTATAATTAAAAGGTTTTTTATATAAATTGTTTTTCAATTCTTTATAGAACAACGGGAAGAGGAGAATTGGGAAATTTATTCATATTGATGAGCATGGACTTCTAATTTAATCATCCTGATGAGGAAAACTATTGTTTTCGAAACGTTGAAATAAAGGTTCTACAAACGAATTCTTTTTTGGTCTGAAGTATGTCAATTTTACCATCTCTAACATTATATTTATAAACAATTATTTATTTATACATTAAAAATGATTAAATATCCATTTTTGATCTATAATAAGCGTCCCTAATATAAATTTAAGAGAAAATTGCTAAAAATATGCACATTTGATGGTTGATGGAAATTTATTTATTTAAACAATAATTAATTTATTAATTAAAAGTGTCTGATTATTATTAATTTGACAATTAAATCATTAATTAATCACTGTTACTTGACTTGAAAACATATATGTTGAGAAAATGGTTGTAGTTTTGTTCCGCGGTGCAATTTAGTCACCGAACTGATTAAGGGCCCTGAAAATCATGTGTAAATCGCAAAAATCGGATTCAGGCCAAACGGTGAAGCCAGTTTGTCTGATTTTTTGTATACAGACTCTAAAGAGTATAGAGACTCTCGGCAGATGTAATGGATACTGATGAGTTCCTAGATGATTTCTGTGAAAGACTGTTGAAATTAAAAACTCATCACTTTATTTCAAAGGAGCAATTTTTTTTCAAAAACTTAAAGGAAAATGTATTGCCTGGGGAGTTTTTTATTTGCTTCGATTTCGCTGAGAATTACGGGTTCATAATTCAGAATGCAGCTCAATCATTCCACTGGAATAACGACCAAGCTACAATATTCATTGTGGTGATTTATTATAAAAAAGATGGAGGGCTCAAGCATGTAAGTATCGCAATCATATCTGATAACTTAGCTCATGACACGGTGGCAGTTCACGAGTATCAGAAGATAATAGTAGATTAGTTGAAAACTCATTTCAGGCCACAGAAAATCCACTATTTCATTGATGGTGCAGGGCCATATTTTAAAAATAAGAGTAGGTTTGCTAAGGGGCCTTCCATAACCCCCCTGGCTTGCTGGCGGGGGGGGGGGCACGTTGGTCTACATGAGGAAGAGGGGGAGTCCGAGTCCGAGCTACGTGGTTTTACACTTTGGTGTTAAAAAATATAATGAAATACATCACGGCTAGCTTTAACCACTTATGACTGAAAAGTGCTCGCCTATCCCAGTTTCTTTCTGAATTCGTTTTGGGGATTCCTCCCGAGTATTTTAAGGCCTAAGTGACAACAATTGTTGGGCCCCTTTTTAAGAAATCATAATTTTTAATTTTTTGCGGGGTTATTAAGTATATTTACGTGATGTTGAACATCACGTAAAATTCAAAAGGCTTTAAAATCTTGTGTAACAGTTGAAAAAAAGGCAGTTTAAAAAAAAATAATTTTTCCTTTTCACTGCATCGCACGCGTAAATAGTCTGAACAACAATTTAAGTGCACAAAATTCCCTTTAAAATTAAAAAAAATCATCTAATGCTTCCTCTTAAATAGTTTAGGAGATATGACTTCCAAACGTGATTTTTAATAGAAAAATTGTCCTGAACAAAATTTAATTTTAGTTTCCGTGAAATATCTCATGTCTTGTACATTTTAGATAAAAGTTGCACTCATATTAGTTAAAGCATACTAAATTTGCCGGAGATCTAAACTATAAATAAAATGCTCTAGCTCTGATAAGTATTTTCGGATATAACTTACGTCTGTCAAATTTCACGTGAAAATATATGCCCATGTGAATAGAAGCACACAAATTTTCCAGCAAAATACCAAATATTGAATGTCCTACCTTTAATATTTCGTAAAACGTTGCTAAAAAGTAAATCTGTTGTTTTTTTTACTTATTCTGAACTGTATACGTAAAAGCTTCCTGGGTGAGTTAAGCCTTAAATAGCCTTTTTAGCCCAAATTAGAAAAGAAACAACTATAACTTAGGAAGCTTGTACGTACAGTTCAGAATAAGTAAAAAAAAACAACAGATTTACGTTTATCAAAGTTTATCAATTTTCATCGAAAATCAATATTTGGTATTTTGCTGAAAAATGTATGTGCTTTTATTTATATATGCATATTTTTTCACGTGAAATTCAACAGACCTAATTTATTTCCGAAGAACTTGATGTAAAATAAAAATCAATAAAAAGGGTGATTTTCAAGACGCAATAACTTGATACTTTAACTAATATAAGTGTAACTTTTATCAAAATTGTACAAGACATCAGATCTTTCACAAAAACTAAAGTTGAAGTTTTTTAGGCCAATTTTTCATTAAAAAATCACTTCTAGAAGTCATATCTCCTAAACTATTCAAGAGAAAACATAAAACGTTTTCTGAATTTTATAGGAAATTTTGTGCCCTTAAATTATTGTTGAGCATATTTAGGCGTGCGATGCAGTGAAAAGGAAACATTGTTACACAATTAAATTTCTCTAAAATTATTTTTCTGTTACACTTCTCAATACAACAGCTCCCAACTATACTAAAACAGGCCGACGGTACAACACTACCATTTAACTATGGTTGTTATCCATTTACCACAATTTAACTGTTAGTTCATTTGAATTTTCGCGCGCCAGTCGCGACCTTTGATGAATCGATTGATCGATCCATCGATAGATCGATTAGGGGCTGCTCCGCCGAATCGCTGCCCTCAGACAGTTGAGGCCTTCGCTCGCGGCGAGCTCCTGCTCAGTACCGAACCGGCCACCACCCGGTAATAGTGACGCTCCGACTTTAGCACATAATTTCGGCGGTGTCTGATTGTAAGCGGACGAGAGCTTCGCGCTAGAGCCAGAGTCCCGCGCTACCTGTTGTGCTATGATTCATATTACATGGCTACGGAATAAACCATATTCGAATCACCTAACCCCGACTTATTAATTATTTTCTTTCTCCGGATACCTAGTGAAATTAGCCCATAACGGTAAGTGTTCCGACCTTTAAAAAAGACTTCACCTTTGTCATGTTTCTTCCCTCCAATCTTCTATTTTCTCTCTGGTTTCTTTCCTATTCTCCTCTCTCGGTCCTCTGTTAAGAGGATCTGGGAATTTTCTACTACTATCTCTTCTTCTTTTACTCTCTCGGTCCTCTGCTAAGAGGATCTGGGAATTTCTTATACCTCTCAGCCTTTTTTACTCTCTCGGTCCTCTGCTAAGAGGATCTGGGAATTTCTTCCACCTCTCAGCCTTTTTACTCTCTCGGTCCTCTGCTATGAGGATCTGGAAATTTCTTCCACCTCTCAGCCTAATTACTCTCTCGGTCCTCTGTTAAGAGGATCTGGGAATTTCTTCTACGTCTCAGCCTTTTTCACTCTCTCGGTCCTCTGCTAAGAGGATTTGGGATTTTATGATTGTGTCTCTCGGTCCTCTTTACTCTCTCGGTCCTCTGTAGAGAGTATATGGGATATTTTCTCTTCTCGCCCTCTCGGTCCTCGCAAAGAGGATCTGGGAATATTCCTCCCACTTCTCGGTCCTCTGTCAAGAGGATCGGGGAATTTTTCCCTCTTACTGCTTGGTCCTCTGTCAAGAGGATCGGGAATTTTTTTCTGACTTCTTGGTCCTCTACCAAGAGGATCTGGGATCCTAGTTGCCCATTATAATTAATTGTAGGCGATAAAATAAAGATTCTTTCTTACTTGTTCCCTAAATAGTTGGAAAATTTATTCAACAACATTATAAAAAAAACTGCCCTTTTTCATCTGTTTCACAAGACCTTCTGAAGCCTTCTGAATGTTACTTGATTTTTTAACTATTAGAGGCTTATTTTGGATGCCAAACTAAATGGTTTATACCAATTAACATTCAATTTGCAATGATTTTAACAACAATATACTTAATAAACCCACAAAAAACAAAAAAATTATGATTTCTTAAAAAAGGGCCCAACAATTTTTTTATTCAGGCCTTAAAATACTCGGGAGGCATCCCTGAAACCTATTCAGAAAGAAACTGGGTTAGGCGAGCACTTTTCAGTCATAAGTGGTTCAAGCTAGCCATGGCGTGGCCAGAAAACAAAAAAATGTTTACTGAATACAATAATGAGTCTAAAAGTATTAACACACAAAATAAATAAATTTTAACCAAAATAGTTCATTTTAAAACCAGAATGATTAATTCTTTACCCAAAAAAATCGAAATTTTAACAAAACACATAAACCACGTAGCACCCTAAGGGTGGGGGGGGGGGCAAAAAAAATGCAACGGTGGATAAAAGCGAATATAAAGAAACAAGCAGCACGTTCTAGCTTACAATGTTCTCTGAAACAGCACATATTCACTCCCCGTATTTTGTTTCAGTGGGCAAAGAGTAACTGTAAGGAAACCGAAGTTTTTTTCAGCAGCAAAGAAAATTATGCCCTAGCCACCGAGTTACTGAAAGCCAGTTTTGACAAAGTTGTTACGATACCAGGTACATTACAGTACCACACTTTCATTCCCACTCAAGGTGGAAAACTTCAACTCAAAATGTTTCCATCCTCTATGAGAAACACGACATCTTCTCGAATGGCAAAAAACAGCAACCGCAAAAGATGTCTGCAAAGAAAACTGTTGAAACTATAACCAAAAAATCGAACAGAAAGACACATTATATTACCATATAATATTACTTAACTTAAAAAACTGGCACTAGAGCGTTGCACAAAGATCCTCGGCGCGAGCGCACTAGGGGAGATCGCGCGCCACCCGCTCTATCATGGCATCTGGCTTACGTATTGTTCTATTACTCAAAGACGAATTAATTTGCCACTCTGAAAATTAGGGGCCTTATAGGAAAAAATCTCACCTTTCTTTTAAAACTATTTTGAAGAAAAAAAAGTGTCGAAATTTGAAAAAAACTCAAATTTATTTTTGATTTTCAAAAATGAGGGTCAAATTTGGACTTTTTTAAACAATCGTTATGAACACCAGAAAGTTTATGAAAAAATCTATCATAAAAATTTGACTGAAATTTTGTTAAAGGCAATAGGAAAAAAGTTACAAATGTTTGAAATGCCTAAAAAATCCAAAAATGGTACCCCCTCCACTTTGATAAATAATTATCAAACTGAATTAATTTTTGGTGTGAGGAGTACTATCTAATAGGACTACATGTGAGCGAATTTTTAGCCCGATCGGAGAACTTTCATTTTCGAGGTGGGTACACTTAAGAAATTATGCCCCATATATATCCAGAGCCGCGTTTGTCCGGGGCCATTGCCTGGTCGTCGCCTAGGTTCGGTCCTATTGCCACTCCCAAATGAACCATGGCCTCCATCCGAGAGAGGCATATTGTGGGTGGCACTGCGCGATACTAAAGGAAGCTGTACATCTTCATTGTGTCGATTCCGGACCTGACTAATACTACTCTATTGAATACACCTGGACTAATTTGCAGGAACTTATACAACTCTACAGACTAGACCTTTTTGCACCAATAAGGATCCTCTACACCAGGGCTCACCAAAAGGCAGTCAGCGACTGCAAATACTGACAGTGTCAGTCGCGAGACTAGGTCAAACAGGTTTGAAATGAAAAAATGAAATGTATTGTAAATTCAAGTAGAAAAAAATCAGACCCTTCGGTGTGAACAATGAGCCGCAATGAGCCGTGACCGCGTACCGACCGTAACCCTTTCCAGGATTCCTGAAAACCGAAGAAAAAAATTACAGAAAAAATTGGTGGCAGTCGTGCACTTGTCGTGTCAGTCAGAACCTGCTGAAAGTGGTGAGCCCTGCTCTACACATTAAAAGAAGGATGTCGATGGAGGATTTCACTAATACTACTCTAGTGTAATGAATACACCTGAAATAATTTTACAGATACTGATACAAATCTATCGATTAGCCCTATTCCAGTTCAACAGGCGTTATGAGAACCAAAGGACCAAATTCAGTTATAAGCAGCAGATCTGAGACCTGCAGTGAGTTTTAAAATACACAACATACCGCGACGGATCACCTTTAAAATAGTTCTATAACTCACAACGTTTCCCATCGGATCTTCGTTAAAAACTTGAAAACCTTGAAAGTATTCAACATAATCTCCGTTACCAAGTCAAATGTGGGGCCTACGCTATTAAATTTTGCTAAACATGTCATCCATCGCAACTATAAAAATACCAGTTCGCAGTATCCACATCATTGCCGTGGAGTTACCAATTGAATTTGGAATAGATCGTAATTACCAATTCACCAAAATACCAGTTCGCAGTGACCCAATTATTGTCGTGGAGTTAATAATTGAATTTGGAATATTTCGCAATTACCATAAGGATTGCGTGGAATATTTTCTTCTCGAATAACAAGGGTCCCAAACGACAACTATTTTGAAGGACGGAAGTTACGAATTCAATAATGAACCATAACAGCTTTGTCATATCAACTCAGCAAACAACTATTAGTACCGGTAAGTCTCAAAAATCTTTTTACTATCTTTTTTCTTTCTAATCGTCTTCAAATTACATAAGTGGTGATGTTTAGTGAAGAAGAATTGTCATTTGATATTATTTATTTTATGAACAAATGCGTAGTTTAGCCATTTGTAGACAGAAGGTAATCTTTTTTATTATTTCCTTCAAATGAAATTACTGGAAATGTTTGTGATGTTGTAGAAGAATTAGCTTCCAAGTAGTACTTGACAATCATTTCAATAATTTCAGGATCCATTTCAAATTCATTCATGCTCCACTTTTGCCTTAAAGAGGCAATTAATAGATCAGATGACACAATGAGCTTAAATATTAAAAAAATATTAAATAAATATATTAAATATTAAATCTTCATTGGTCGAAATGCGAGGGCACTTTCGTGTGTTGAATTCTCAGAACCGGTTAAAATCCTTATTGCGGGCTTCTGCAGCTTCTTCTGAATACGGTATATTTTTAATATATCTTCGTCACTAAACATCACCACTTATGTAATTTGAAGACGATTAAAAACAAAAACGATCACTTTCTATCTATAAATGGTCAAACTATGCATTTTTGTTCTAAAATTTGTTTATAACATAAACAAGAAATACCAATTGACAATTCTTCATCACTAAACATCACCACTTATGTAATTTGAAGACGATTAGAAAGAAAAAATATTACTTTCTGTCTATAAATGACCAAACGATGCATTTGTTTATAAAATAAATGAATAATATCGAAAGACCAATCTAATTCACTAAATATTATCACTCATATAATTTAAAGGTACGTACTAAGAAAGTGCTGCGGTACGTACTAAGAGAGTGCTGCGAACAGTTAAATACTAACAAGTTATTTAAAAAATTTAATTTTGAATAAAATATTCAAACTTTGACAAATACATTGCTATTTTATCAAATTTTAGTGTTAGAGAAGCCATTAACAACAAATCGTACTCTTTGTGACTTTTACTGGCACCAAATAATTTCTTTCCAATCGGACACAAAATGATATTTTTTGTCCTTTGTATTAGCTATAATTTTTAGTCATAAAATATTTCTCTAAAACTCATATGTATATTTAAAAAAACTAAAAAACTAAAATAATCTTACTTTTTACGTATATTTGATACCTCTAAACAATTTTTTTTTAAATCTGAAGTTGGCATTTTTACTCTAAAAAATCATTACTGATTACCACGGACGATTAAATTTTACGTTTTCTGTGCTACACGTGTTTTTATATAGATTTTTGCATGCTTAACCCGAATATACACGGTGAATCTCTGGCACGATTGGTTAGTGATAAAATACATCTATTTTTCTTCTCACTGTCCACAGTTGCCAATACACTGCTCGCTCGCGAATTCACACGTGCCGTTCGTGTTAATGGCAACAACAGCGCGAGCTTGGTAAGTGTTGCGATTGGCCCGGTTCGTTCTTGTGATTGGCAACAATCTCTCGTGTTAATTTCCAATAACGCGTGGTGTCAAATAGCTCTGACGTTTAGTATCAACCGCGCTGGTCTCTCGGCTCATTCACAGCAACAACTTTTATTTGTTTTTGAACCGCACTATGAGCGGCATCAGCTGATCAAGACGAACTAGCCTGCATGCACGTGGTGTTTGTTTATTCGTGCGGTTTAATCCTTATCAATAAATGTGTATAACAAAAAGAATTTTGTAAAATATGTATAATTGAAAAACAAATCTCTAGATGTGTCAAGGAATAAAGAAGTTATTTACTTACAGTGGAAGAAATAATAATTGTCATACACCCCGAACAATTGCTTTCATTATCAAATCAATATAATCATTATAGTTTCTTTTTAGAAATCCGATAATCTTAACAAAAATTTGTAGGTTTAATTTAAGAAATTCTAATCATCTAATCTTACTTCTCAGATTTCCTACGCTAATTTTCGCTCTTGATAGATCAAATGAAACTGAATCAAATTTTATCAGATATGATTGATGGAATTATTTCCAAGATTAATTTTTATAATGAATGTGCCTATTTCATTAATTAAATTCTGATAAAAATTCTACTTTGAAAGTTCTGTTGAAAAATATTTTCTTCAAATTGTATTGCGAAAATTAAAATTATCTGAGATGAAAAAAAAAATTTTATTACATATTTTTCTATTAGGTAATATCACTGAAGTTACTGCTTTCTTTATCATTTTTTGAACTGTTGTTTCACCATGTATGAATCGACTAAAAAGATTACCAAAATTATCAAGCCCGCAAAGTACATTTGATCATGAAACGTTTTCCCTGAGTACTTTCAGCATTTGGTAATGCGGCGAATGAGTCGAGTGACAAGCGCGGTTGTCACTAAACGTTAGAGTTATTTGACACCACGCGCTATTGAAAATTAACACGAGAGATTATTGCCAATCCCAAGAACAGGCCGGGCTAAACGCAACACTCACCGAGCTCGCGCTGCTATTGCCATTAGCACGAGCGGCTCGTGTGAATTATCGAGCGGTCAATGCGTTGACAACTGTGGCTCGTGCCATTCCAACAAATATTATTTCGACACTAACCGCTCGTGCCAAAAGCAGCGGCAGCTCTTGCTGCGATCGCTCCGTGTAAGGTATGCATTAACCCTCTCTGCCTTGACTAGCGTATCCCCACTTTGTAATCTACACCACGTGACCACCTCACCGATACAAAGTAAATGAGTGTTAGTGCAAGAGTTTCAGGATCGTATCCATTAAAAAAGTACATGGGCCCCCTGAATAACATATTTTCTTAATAATAAATAAATTATTAAGAAAAAGTATTGAAAAGAAGGTATCAGTATTAAAGTTTAATAAAAATACATCAAAATTGTTTCAAATTGGACAAAA
This sequence comes from Andricus kollari, assembly GCA_932074435.1. Taxonomy (NCBI): domain Eukaryota; kingdom Metazoa; phylum Arthropoda; class Insecta; order Hymenoptera; family Cynipidae; genus Andricus; species Andricus kollari. The sequence goes on along the minus strand of CAKNWW010298439.1, from coordinate 11,533 downwards.
AATGACAGATTTATAATACGAAATAATCATGTGGAACACAACCTCAAGAAGGAAACGTCAAAGTGAACAAAATGCCTTCAAGTGGAAGAATTCTTCAAAATTCATTTAATTTAAGGTAACTTTGTGTATTAAAACGGTTTTTTGCCAGATTTCATGCAATTATTGCGCCTAAAAGGTCATTTCGCATTCTGCAATAGTAGGAAGGAGAAGTTATATTTTCTTGACAGGCATAAGGAAGGAAGTCGTACAAAATTTTTAGAATTTTTTAATTTTTAATTTACTATCCTTCTTAAATTATTCAGGCTATAATTTAGTATCAAAGTAATTAAATTTTTGATTGATTATTGTCAGCAATGAATTCTTCTTTGCATAATGGTACGTCGCATTCTTCGCACATGAAAATTGTTCTTTTGATTTCTCCTTTCATTTTGCAGACTCGACATCTTTTATGTTTTCTATTTTTTTTTTATCAAGTGATCAAAGCAACTTTTAACAAAATTGCTTCAAAGTGGATAAAAAGTGACAGGTTTATGGCACGAAACCCATGTGGAACATAACCTCAAGAAGGAAACGTCAAATTGAACAAAATACCTTTGAGTGGAAGAATTGTTTAAAATTCATTTAATTTAAATTTAATTTAAGGTGACGTTGTGTATTAAAACGATTTTTTGTCTGCAAAATGAAAGGAGTAATCAAAAGCACAATTTTCATGTGTGAAGAATGCGATGTACCTTTATGCAAAGAAGAATTCATTGCTTATCATAATCAATCAAAAATTTAAGTCGTTTAATACAAAATTATAACCTAAATAATTTAAGAATTATAGTAAATTAAAAATTAGAAAATTCTAAATTTTTTTAATGATTTTCTTTCTTACCTGTCGACCTGTCACGAAAACATAACTTCTCCTTTCTACTATTGCAGAAGATAAAAAGACCTTTTTGGCGCGAAAATTGAATGAAATCTCGCGAACAATCTTTTTGATACACAATGTCACCTAAAATTAAATGTAAGTTAAATGAATTTTGAACAATTCTTCCACTCAAAAGTATTTTGTTCACTTTGACGTTTCCTTCTTGAGGTTATGTTCCACATGATGGTTTTCGTATCATAAACCTGTCACTTTTGATCAAATTTTGAGCAATTTTCTTGAATATTCTTCAACTTTAGTATTGATACTTAATTTTTAGTGTTTTTTAATAATAACTTACTTATTATTTAAAAAAGTTTATATAGAGGGGCACTTGTGACCCTGGAAATAGCTATATGATACAGCTCTGTCGCACTTACACACATCACATTACGTAGATGAGCACTACTATTGGTTGTTCCCTTTCTACATACCTCATTTGACGATTTTTGACGATAACGGTCAAATGACCAGGCAGAGGGTTAATTTAGGTCGAAATACAAAATGGCAAATCCAATATGGCGGATCACCATTGTATAACGAAACCGATTTGACTAAACATTGGTACTCGGGTTTTTTTTTGGTTCGCTGACTTCAAATTTAAAGTCAAAATTTCGAAATTCAAAATAGCTGATCAGAATTGTAAAACAATACCGAATTGACAAAAAGTTGCCATTCAGACGTTTTTCGAGTCACTGAATTTAAAAACAAAGTCAACATTATTAAATTGACTTTTAATTTTTAAATTTTGATTATGGATTTGAAATCAGCGACCGAAAAATCCCCCGAGTAGCAATTTTTAGTCAAATCCGCCATTTTGGATGTTGACCTACATTAATTTACTTATCAGATTCGGATTGAGAATGAAAAAATCTATATAAAACATATGTAGCACATAAAATGTAAAATATAAGCAACCGTGATACTCAAAAAATGATTTTTTTTTTGCGAAAAATTTCAACTTCAACATAGATTTTCAAGGTCAACAAATTTCTTTTACACTTTCTCGGTATTCAGATAGGATTTATCTTCAATTAAAAAAAATGTATTTCTCTATGCCAATTTGATATAAATTTCTACGATTTGGACAGAATTTTAAAAAACGTCCAATCTGCACCGCCGCCGAAGCAAAAATTTATGCAGCAGGGCGGTCTGACTAAAGATTTTGAAAATGTCCTTTATAAATCCTATTTTATACCAAAAATGTCAGATGCAATCAAGTTCTCTTACGAAACTATTCTTTTTGGCATGTTCAGAGGGGTGCTTACTGTCCCTTTCCAGGAGCCTGGCATTTTGACTGGCGATAGCAAACTGTTTATAAAAAAAAGTCAGTCGTAATAAAGTTCCTTTACGATACCATTACTTTTGACATGTTGAGCGGGGTGCTGACTGACCCTGTTCCAGAGCTGGGAAGGCTGACAATAAGATCACGAAAAGCCAATAAGCTCTACCTAAGGTGGCGCGAGAAGGTGGGTGGAGGGTCCAGGGCAAAGCCCGTGTGGATAGTTAAGAAGAAGAATAACTTAACAACTCAAATTAAGAAAAATATATAATTTTGTATATTAAGGGTATGTTTCGGTCTGGATATGGCGAGTGGAGACCATAGAGCGATGAGGGGGGCATGAAAGAGAAGACTGATTGTTGGACAGGGGTCGAGTTTTTCTAACGCGTGACACGGCAACCATTCACAGAAGTGACGTAGTGAAGGTCAAGTAAAGCGTGTGATAGTGTGGCGTGACGCTGTAGCCGACGGGAGGAGGCCGAGACGTGCGTGGAAAAGGGATGACAGTGCGCTTTTTGAAAATGTAATTCACAGAGCTCGGGGTTTTCCGGAGTTGAAGCAAGAAAACGTTTGATAATGTAATCGCGTTTCGATGACGGTATTTCGCGGGGGGAGGGGGCATGACCTTTTGCTGAGTCAGGGAGGGTGACGGCTGGGGTGACGGATCTCTTTCAAATTAACCGAGAAGGGATAATTCGAAAGGGATCTCAAGGATGTCGTCGTCGGCCCAGGTGGGATTTCTGGCCGCAGGTATAAGCCGCGCCAGTTCCAGCTGTGCAAACGTGGGTTGCGCGAGCTCAGGTCGCGCGGATTCAGACTGCGCGATGATGGGTTGTGCGGGTTTAGGTTGCAGAAATTTCGCAGTCGTCGCGGGGTGTAATCCGTTCCTCCGAGCTTGACGTTATTGTTGGCTTCGCCCATGTCTACCTATGATTTTGCGAGGTAAATACACTGTATTTTGAACACTATAAACACACTTCTACTACTCTCGGCGGTGGAGAGAGTATACAATTTACAAGTTCGTCGAAAATTCGGAGGCAGAAAAAAAAACACTTCTGCTCAATGTGGCGGGTAGACGCAGAATGAATCTGACATGCGCGTGCTGCTGCCGAGCGAGGGACGAGTCAGGCCCCGGTAGCAGGGAAACTTCTGACAAATCCGGTGGGCCCGGACCGTGAGAAGGAACGGAGAGCACAGTGGTGGGGTGCACCACCCACTCAGTCCGGCGCGCCGAGAACTTCACGCGCCTTTCTAACTTAAAAATTAAATAATAATACTAAAATGGATTAAACGCAAATTATTCGATGTATGAAGGCGATTAAAGCGAAAATTCGACTTAAGATGGGCAGCTTGACTCGTAGTGTCATTAATATAGATCTAAATATATATTATACTCGCTTAATATATAGTCGTAGCTAAAATTACAAAATCATACGTTACAGCAACGTTATATTGATCATAAAGACGTTTAAAATAAATAATGTTGTGTTTGTTTTCGTATAAGGTTGTATTTGTGATATTTAATTAATAGGACGTACGCTTACGACAACTGCCTGTAATTAAAGCCTAATACTTCTTACGATGGAGTACTACAAAAATAAGAATGTAAGAAAAACATAATAATAATGGACTATATTATTATTATTATTATCATTACTATAATTATATTGTTATTGACAATATATACGCTAATTTAGTGATAACGTAATGCATTCAAGACTAATTAAATTATTTAATGATTTCATTAATTAAATTAAAATATCGTAATAATAATAATAAACTATATTATTACCATTAATATAATTATATTATTATTGATGATATATAACCTAATATAATTATGACACAATACTTTTTAGGCGAAGTAATTTAAAGTAAGTATATATGAAAACATGTTAATCAAAATAATAATGTAACAAAGTAATAATGTAAAAGTAATAATGCTGCATTTGGCTAACTCCCCAATGCAACGAATTATGCGGTTACGTCACCAGTATCGCGCAGTGCCACTCACAATAGGCCTCTCTCGGATGGAGGCCATGGTTCAGTTGGGAGTGGCAAGAGAACCCAACCGAGGCGACAACCACGCAGTGGCCCAGGGCAAACGCGAGAACATCGTTTTAAATGGTCGGACCAAATCAGGATTTACATCCTTACCTGTTGACAAAGAAGCTCACCGGCGCGAAAAGGATTCATGCAGAGGTTACATGAACGTTAGGTCAATATGCTCATAAAACGCCTCAGTATTAAAGAGATCAGGTATCCTTTTTGCGCCAAAAAGGATATGAAGCTTTTCATCAGAAAGTAGAAGGGCAACATCCTCCAGCGAACATTCCAACCGTTCCAGCAAGATCACCTTTGCAGATAGCCGATAATACCAACATGAGAAGTAGATCAAAAATCCACCAAAAATTCCTTCTCAGGATGGACAAATTAGCTGAAGCTAATACTACTCTCCCCGATTTGCTCTCCGAAGATTTTAATCTCTGGAATCTGAACTGTGTAGTTTACGTGAAGGCGGTCTCCTTACTTAGCGTCAATAGAAGTAAAGATATTTCAGTACGCCTGAGTAAGACTCGCGAGCGTATTGCACAGCTTTAGTTTAAAATTGAAATGGCGAGACGGCCTGCATCAAATTTTCAATGCGTGATTAGCTATATGACATCCAATAAAAAATTCACTCCAAAAGTTAGGGCACTTGCTCGACACTTAAGCAAAGCAAATCGCACGCTGAACAAGTGTTAACTGTTGACCATCAAGCAGCACTGGACGCAAAAAATAAGATCTCTTTCAACAGCGAAACAGCGCCTTGAGCGGCAAGTAAAGTGAATTCAGGAAAATTCCAGCTTTTCTACTCATCCTTCCCGTCTGTTCAATAAAACGTCACGTACCGTTAACAGTCCGCCTGGCCGAAAAGAGATTCAAGTCTTCTGGGAGAAAGTATACGGAGATACTTATCAGCTAAATAAAGACGCTTTAGGTATATCACTCTTTCGCAACTTTTTCCAAAGGCAAAGGTTGCAAGATCCAGAGGAAGAGTGTCCAGTAATTACTACTACAAAGTATAAAAGCTTCATTTCTTAGACAACTCAACAAGATGCCGGCTTGCCAGCGTCAGACTCATTCCTTCGCGAACCGGTTGCAAAAGGCTGCTCTTCTGGGATCACTTCATCTGGTCCGTCAACACTGTTCCTCATAACATTCTACAAAGATTGGTAGCTCTAAAAAAGTATCCAGAGGTGAAACCTTAATCTCCAACTGTCCTGTCTGCCGCGTAAGGTCATCCGCGGCTAGAGACCTGACTGCAAGGAACAGTGTTGCACGATGTTGTCTCGCGTAAATTTTCCGCTCTTGCTTACCGTCTAGGACAGAAAGAGCAAAAGTGGATGACGTACACTTTCCAGTTGCGTCGGGACTGGTTGCTTTATGGAACCATGATCGTAGCTTCCGGAGCCTACAACTTCTAAAATGATATGAATGAATAAAAATAATGATATAAAAATAATTTTAGAGTTAATAATAATAAACGATAATATATTTTATAAATACATAAGAGATTAACTTCTCAAATTCGATAGAGAGATAGATATAGAGAGAGAGAGAGAGAGAGAGAGAGAGAGAGAGCAGCATTGGACCTTGAAAAAACTAGAGATTGTCACGCAGACTTGGGCTGGATAAGTGCTTGTTATTTACGAGTTCACTACTTAGGTCTTTTGAAAATAGAAGAAGCCAAACAGATGTGCTCGTAAAAGAGAAATCACAAATCCCAGAACATCATCGTTTCCTTTCCTTTTACACCGATTTTCCTATGCCAAATCGTATAATTCGTCTAATTTTCTGGCAGCAAATCTAGCGTAGCGAGTTGTGCCGCTTCGCGAATTTTAGGAAGTGTGCACTGAAGCCCTTTATTTCCTTCCCAACCCGATATTTTCTTAATTCTCCACTGTTTTACACTGAAGGAAGACGTGGCAGTGATGAGCCATGAAGTTATACGCAGTTATTCTGCTCGTTATGCTCAAACTTAAGCACAAGTTAGATGTTACAGCCGATAGATAGCGCCAGCTGCTCTACTCAAAGTTCCGCGAAAATTTAAATTGGATAAATGAAAAATTGTTTTTTGTTTTACATACAAATTAATAATAAAAATTTACAGCTTATTCGTAAAACAAGTTAAAAGTTCAATTTATTCAATATGAAAAGACAAAATTTAATATTTTAAGTTCTGTTCACTTTTCGTTGTGTATGTCTGCATTTATCAAATGTAACATTATTTCCTTACAGATCGAAATGAAATATACTTTCTTATGGGCCATTTTATGTACCAAAATTAGCAAACAAAAAAGCTCGCAAATGAAAATTAGGTTTCCAACTACCTCCTTCCTGGCTCATTAGAGACATTTACATAACAAAAGAAAAAAGAGGGGTCTACTGAAAGAACGTTTCAAAGTAAGTGTTTTCATAATTTGTCTATTTTTTACACAAATATTTTGTCCTAAATTTGAGGTTATATTTTGGTTTTAAGGTTTTTATGGTTTATTTATTCATATCAATTTTGGAGAACTTGTACTTTGAAACGTTGTTTCAGTGGACAATAATGTTATATTTGTGAAATTCAGAACAACGCAAGAAAAGGTGACCAGTATTTAAACTATTTGTATTATTAATTTATTTTATTATACTTTTTTTATTAATTTGTATATTGAAATCATTTTTTCCTTTATCCAATTTGCCATTTCGTATTTATGACGTCATGGCACGCCAAAGAAGAGTAATTTCGTGCGTCTTCATTCACATCATTCGAAACGCGCCATTTTACATTCAGTCCATAAGTATAGTGTTGTGAAAAGTTTCTTTACGACACCATTATTTTTTAAATATTGAGCGGGGTCTGACTAGCGCATTTGAAAATGTCATGCAAATAATATTGATACAAAAAATTTCAGATGTAATAAAGATATTTTACGATACCATTATTTCTGACCTCTTGAGCGACCTGCTGACTGACCCTGTCCCTGAGCTGGGGCGGTTTGACTCGAGGTTTTAAAAATGTCATTTACAAATACTATTTACACCAAAAATTTCACCTGTAATAAAATTGTTAATTTTTTTTAGTTTTTTGACACGTTAGCAGGGGTGCTGACTGACCCTGTTCCGACACCTGAGTTGCTCACTGTGGGATGTTAATGTACTCCTCAAATGCAACAATAGTATATTGCATTACAAGTGGTAGGCGACGGCCTTTTCGTGACAAGTGCAGTGTTTTTAGGACGAGTCGTAGGTGAGGGCACCGTCAGCAAATTAAAACATCAATAGTTTGTGAACTACTATTTTAGTTTACCTAAAACTTTCCAGAAAGCTTCTTTCAATCTTCCTGAACGACTTGCTTACTGGCAGATTTCGCTTGCTCAACATTCGCTCGACTCTCGAAATGATGAAAGTAGTTTGTGCATGAATTATGCGAAGTTTTGAAAAAAAATGATTAACATTTTATAAAAAAAACATTTTGAACTTTCGCCAACGTGATCGGTCGCATAACATGACAATGCATATTTCCTATCTGTTTTATTAAAAAGATCAAAAAGTTTCCATTTCATCGTGAGTTGAAGTGAAAAAAAAGTAAAATATTTTTATCAGAGAACAAAAAAACTGTATTTCGTAAATTATTCAAAAAAAAAAAAAACCTACCATTTTTTTCAACAGAAAAAGATGCATTTCAAAAATTAATCTTCAGAAAAAAAATTCAATATCTCCCTTTTGCATCCAGCAATCACAGTATCACCATTGGTTTATTCATATTATAAAAACATAGTTCACTATGTATAGATGAATATTTAAACAAAATATTTGATAACATATTTTAGTCTAAATAATGCTTTTCACTCAGACTTCTGGCAAATAAAATTTTCATTCCCACCAATTCAGCTTTGACATTTTTAGATTTTAAAAGTAAAGAACGATTTTGTTTATGTTTAAAGAGTGAAAGGCAATTTATTTTAAACGAAAAAAAATTAGTGACTAAAAATTGATGTTTGGATTGAAATGAGAGCATTCTCGCGTGCAAAAAAAACATACATTTGAAACAAGACATCATTTTTTTTCTGTTAAATTTTGTCGCAATTTTTGTCAATAATGATGAGAACAACATTTTTAAGAAAGTTCAAGTTTTATATTGCCAATGAAATTCTGGACTATTACACGATTCGCTTGCAGTTTATAAACTATCTACAGACAAATCCCATAATAATTTCTAAAAATTACGAGAAAAAATTGGACTCTTAGAGTTCTTTTGAATCCATTTGAACTTTTAAAATTTGTAAGAAAAGTTGATACTTAAGTACTGATTTGTCTGATAACCAGTACTTTAGCGGGACTTTATCCGGTATCCGTATCACTTAGTAAAATCTCTCGGGCTAACCAGATCCACAGGACCTGTGATAAGTCTAACAACAATCTGAATCTGTTTTATCGATCACAGATAAATTGTGAAAACTAATTATCAATTACGGACCTTGCCTAAAAAACTATCAAAAAAGTAAAACAAAAAGGCAGCTATTTGCAGCTTTGTTAGAATCAGGCATTGAAACGTTTGTGAAAAAGCCGGCTTATAATGAGGATGAAATTATAAAATCACTGCATTACCTGCTCAGCGACGTTACCTTTTATAATCAGGCGACTTTTTATGAAACTTGGAATTTGTTAATTTTTTTTCAATAACAAAAAAGGATTTACTTCACCATTTTTTCGATCTATTCCCCTTTTACATATTTTTAGAATTCACACAATCCATTTTTTAAATATATCCTTAAATTATTAACTATAATACGATTGCCAGTATGATCGCTAGAGTTTGCCTTCGATTTGACAATCATCCATAAATGATTCATTAAATCTATTTTAATTGTCGATTTTATGTCGCTTTTACAAGGGAAAGGTCTTCAGGTATTAAGCGCCTGTAGGGTTATAACTGGTCAGAAAAGATTCCTTGAGGAACCCACAACAAAGTTCGACCCATCCTAGCCCCTACCTTATCGATATTTTTCCACCTTAACTCTGCAAAGTTTTGAATTTTAACCTTTTTAATGCGGTTTTTCACATGCAGTTAAAGAAAATTTTCTTAACGTTCGTTTTCCTCATTGCAGAATCTTTTTTAGTATTGTAAAAAAGATTCCTTGACGTACGCACAACAAAGTTCAACCCATCCTAGCCCCTACCTTTTGAATATTTTTCCACCACAACTCTGCAAAGTTTTGAATTTGAACCTTTTTTATCCGGTTTTTCACATGCAGTTAAAGCACATTTTTCGTGGGATGTTTATTACTTAAGCGGAAATAAAATTGACATGCATATATACATGTACTTCGGAAATGACCCTCCGCTTTCCAACAACTGACATTACCCCATTATTTACAGGCCTGTGTTATCGTAGAATTTACAAGATGATCAATTAAGACGTAAAATTCTTCATGAAGGTGATGTTATAATAGAAAAGTAACATCACAATCGTGTAAAGAATCCTCAAAAACATAAATAATAACCTATCAGCTCAATACTAAAAGGTTGAAATTCAAAACTTTGCAGAGTTGAAGTGGAAAAACATCAAAAAGGTAAGGGCTAGGATGGGTTGAACTTTGTTCTGGGTACCTCAAGGAATCTTTTCTAACCGGTTATAACCCTCCGGACGCTGAACACCTGACGACCTTCCTTGTTAGATATAAAAGAAAAAACTTCATGTGCTGCTAAACACTTCAAACAGTAAATCATGACATACTAGGTGACTTTTTTATTCCTTTTGATGGCGTTTTCTTGGAACGGAGTTCGGGCCGTTTAGTTGGTGTTTTTCCAATACTCGAATTGGCAATTGAAGCGTTTACCAATTTTCGAGAAGTGTTCAAACTTAAATTGGAACTGGTACTGAAACAAACAAAAACAAAATAAAATTAAATTAATATATACACACGATATTTTAAAACATAGTATGTAACTGGTTTTTATTTTTGAATTACTTTTTAAATATGTAGAGGGTCAGTACTATTCTCTCCGCTGAAAGTTTGAGTATACCGCGATTTAAAAAAAATTTCATATGGGTGTACATTAGGGTGGTTCACAAAAAACTTGTTTTTATGTTTTGGCGGCCGTATCGCGACAGTTTGTTTCTCTGGATGAGATAATACACTTCTAATTTTTTCAGATTTAAAAAAAAATTAGCGGTTGCGAGCATCAAATTTACGTAAAAATTGAGATTTTCATAGTTTTCAATTTTTTTAAATATATATATTTGTTTTAGAGAAATATCTTATGAATAAAAATTATAGCTAATAGAAAGGTCAAAACTTTCACTTTGTGTCCGATTGAGAAAAAAATTACTTGGCGCCGGTAAAGGGCATAAAAAGTACGATTTCTTAAAAAGAGATAAATATAAGGGCATAATTGTACCCCTAAACATTTTTTGTAAGGATTGCAAAAATTCTAAGATCTTCCCCACACAATAGGGGACAAATATATGGTAGATATAAGACACAACATTAAAAACCGGGGCACCAGAAAAATAAAAAATAAATTTTTTAATTATTTAACAAGGCTTTTAATGGGGGTTTCATCAATGAAATTTTATAAAATAGTAAAATACATCAATAGGAGGAAGAAAGAATAACAGATTACTCATTTTATATGAAATCATATTTTCAATATATTCTTATATTCACAACAAATACACAGTACATCATTTGGCTATATTTTTTTCTATTCGCAACAAATATATAGTTTATGCTTCGTTTAAACTAGGAGAGACCAACATTGCACAGTTCATCTGCATACACTTATAAAACATATAAATGTACACAACAGTTAATTTATTATATCAACTTTTTTTAATGGAAGGAAATGATCATCTTTAAAAAAATGTAAATACATGAATAAACATATAGTATGATTAAACTAAAATAAAACGGAAAATTAGTGGTAGGTGTTTTGTACAGAGGCCTTCAATTTTCACTGCTTGCCATGGGCGATATTTTCCATGTATACGCATCTGGTAACCTAAATGGTTGTCCCTTGTGTAGACGCGAGTGGGAACAAAATTAGGAGCATTGAAGGCTAGACCATGGATTCTTTAATCATGGCTCCACCTGTTGCTCGAGAAGAGCGGGAGTGATGGTAGGCGCGTGCGAGAATCTGTACTCTGTGACGTACGCTGCACCGTAGATACGAAATATCTGTTGGGGTGGTTGGGGGCGAATAACTTTTGAACAGAAAATATAAATAGTAACTAAAGTCTCAATTATTTCATTTGAGTATGTTTGCATTTCTTTTCAATGAATGTAATTGAAAAGAGAAGTTCACAA
>CAKNWW010298433.1:0-10215 GCA_932074435.1 Andricus kollari | reverse complement strand
GCATACGGACCACATAGCTCGAATACTGGTGAAAAACTAAAATCATATCTTAGAGCTCAAAAATGTCGAATGCTCATTATTTTTTGAGATAAAGAAGGTCAAAGTTGACCAATCACGTTGCGTCTTTCAAAATTAGCCAATGGTCTTCCAATTTAAAAAAAAAATCCTCGACAGCAACTTAATTCACGGTAAACAATTTTCTCGTCCACAACAGTGATCTTTGGAAACAAATTGGCAACTTCGATCATTTAGATAAAAAGAACGTTTGATGCCTTATTATTTTTCAAATTATTTCACGTTTCGTCGTTGCGAATTTGTTTCCAAAGGTCACTCTTGTGAACGAGAAAACTGTTTACCATGAATTGAGTTGCTGCCGAGGATTTTTTTAAAAATTGGAATACCACTGCTTAACTTTGAGAGATGCAACGTGATTGGCCAACTTTGACCTTCTTTATCTAAAAAAATAATGAGTATTCGACATTTTTGAGCTCTAAATTATGATTTTAGTTTTTCTCCAGTATTCGAGCTATGCGGTCCGTATGCTCGAACTTTGGGACACCCTGTATAATAATTATCCACTTTAGAATGAGAAAAATCAAGAATATTTTAATCCAAACAACAGCAATAACCAGAAAAATAATTCTTTTCATAATGCTAATCGATCAAATTTTGATTACGAAAATTCGAAAAATCGTGTTTCATATCCAGATTACAATGATAGAAGTAAAGCTCCATATAGCAAAATAGTCTGCCACAAAATAATAAATTCAAACAGAGTAGAGTTATAGAAGTCGTGGAAAATAAATATAATCAGTAGAAAGTAACATGATAGAGGCAAATCCGGTGCCCAAATATTTTAGCAGGTAGATTAAGAATTAGACAAATTTTCAAAAATGATTTTAAATCTCGAGGTCATAGAAACACATGCATTAATCGATACCTTTTATGAAGATAATCATAATATTTTTAAACAATGGGAACTTTTAACAATTGTAGGAACCACAAGTGTTGCATCAAATTTATGCAAAAATAATATTGGGCGACTGGGAAGGCTCTTATGTGTTTCTGATTGCTTCAAGGCTGAATAAAGAATGTATCATTGGAGTTTACTTATTAAGAAGATTAAAAAGTAAAATCGATTTTGAAGACAATATTTGAAAATGTTCCAAATGTTATAAAGGAAACTAATACGAATAAAACTTATGATAATGCTCAGGATGAATATGCATTTACTGATGTACAAATAACAGAAAAATTTCCCCTCTGTACTGTATTAAACGTATTAGAAAAGGAGCGATTATACAAACTTATATCTCAATATAATAATATATTTTCTAGAAAACTGATTAGGATACCAGTAAGTAAAAAGCGTAGGTTCGCAACTGAACTGTATGAGGAAAGTACTGTAAATATTTCGTTTTCACTTTTTCGATTTTGAATTAACTTTATTAAGAAGTTTCCTCACTGACAGAACAATATGGTGATACGAAGAGTGGTTAAAATTTCCTTCACGACAGCCAAATTTTTAATAAATTTAAGAATGTTTGGAATAAGGTACGGCCTAATTATTACAAGCGATCAAAAACGAATAAATTCAATTTCATTAAACGCATTCGTTTAAGGGGGGCGTTGATATGTTATCAATTTCCTAAAATTGAAGAATTATAAGTCGATTTTTTTTAAAGAGTTTTTTATTTCAGGAGGGCATTGATCGATATGTGTATATAAGTTTCTAAGATCTATATGCCATTTTCCCATACAAATTCTGAAACTTTTCTCAACAAAGGAAAAATAAAATAAAATTTAAGAAAATGTAATTGCTAAGCTATCTACGTTGTTAGTAGTGTAAGATGACTCGCAAGTTCGTGAAATAAAATTATCTTTTTTTTTGAAACGCATAGATTTTTTGAAATATAAAAGCTCTATCCGTCTAGAGGGGCATTAAAGCGGTCCGTTCTATTTTCATAATTAGAATAAAATGATAAAGCTGAAGAATAAATTATGCTTTCTCGTAACGACCTTGCACCTCATTTAATAATGAGGACCTCATTGTGCGAGCGAAGCTTGGGGTTCTTAATGCAAAATATATGGAGTAGAATCTAAAATTCAGTTGCAAAAATATGAATAAATTGATGGTTGTGATTTCTCGTAACGAACCTGCACCTTATTTAATCATAAGGACCTTGTTGAGCGATGAAACACAATGACAATCATGAAATTTTTTGTATTGATCTCAAATGGATTTCATGAGGAAGATGTATTGAAATTCTTTAAACTCATCGCACAAGTACGCCATTCATTGCTCAGTTGGAAACCTTTTATTGTAAGAATTAATCTTACTCCGTTATAGTTTGTTTTACTTTCAAATTTAGTTGTAAAATGTTCAGGGCTAGTTTTAATGTCCTATTAGTATTGAAATTGACGTAGATCATTGGTCGCAATTTGCTGGACAGGAAAAAGTAAACGAAAATTGAAGGAATATCTCAATGAAAACTAATATCATTAAGATAAGTTTAAAATGCAAGATTACCATTGCTAAAAATTAGTATAATTTTTACTAAATTTAAGATCTTGAATCAAAATCAGCGAACTGCCCTCAGAATTAAATTGACAATATTGATAAACACAAAATCGATCCTCGGTTAGAGAGACTGATAATGTTACAAAGTACTACGGAATTCGAAAAAAACACGGTTTCTTATGTCCTTCTGCACTCGAGGCGGAACGAAGTTGCGCCGCTAAGACATTCGCCAGAAAGGATCTTTTCAAACGGTAGTCCGCCTCGACCCCTTATTTTTTACTAAGTATAATGATACGTCTCAACGGACGTCGCTTGATTGATGTAATTTCTGAATATCTATTACGATGATATTTTTTCGAAAAACACAGATCTGAAATTTTTAAATCGATATCTGGAATAGTTTTCGACGTGTATATTTTTTATGTTAAATTGAGTTATCAATTAATACAGGTCTCACTCCTATCCCTTTACAATTTCTAGTGGGGGCAGGAAGGCACCCATGTAACTGGTCACAGAAATAATGAAAACATAATTCATATTTTTGAACAAGCAAGTTATTTATTCAATATAAATAGAAGAATATCTTGAGACCTAATTGCGAGATATCGATTTAAAATTGTTTGAGTCGATTTTCTCTTAAAAATTCCATATCGAAATAAGCTTTAAAACTTTGTCGCAACGGATATCGCAATCTGTACAAACTGCACTACGGACATGCGTTCCTACCAAATTCAGACAAACCGGGACGGCATCGAATGATGGTATCATCGGACCTAATTTGACAAATTTAATTGACTCACAGAGACAGATTTATGGACGGACGTATGGCGCTTTTGGGTCTTCAGTCGACGGAAGACAGAGCGCGACTTTAAGTGACTTGACGGCATAACAACACATCGATCCCAGTGCAATTTTCAGCCCAGTACAACGGACCAGGGAAAGGTGTGAAGATGACCAGTTACATCCTTTCCCAAAAACGAGAAATCTAATCCTTGCTCATTCGAATATGAAATCTTGAATCAAAAGGTGGTAATCACGACCCCAAAAAATTAAGCAAATTAATTAAATTAACTTGACAGCCTTAAGCGCCAGTACATTATAGTAATTAGAGCTCTTTCACAAGTTTTTAATGTTAAAAATCATAATCTCTTACGCGAAATTGTATTATTAGCATGAACATAAAATGATCAAAAATAGCCATTCAAAATAGCAACTACAAAGATGTTGGAATTTTTGTATTTAATTTTGATCCAACTTCAGGCTACAAGGATTATTAGGTTTCATTTGAGAATTTTTTCAGTGCAATTATTATACACAGTCTCCAGTGAATTGCAATTTGCAACAACTTTCATAAAAAGATGTGGGAAGATTGGATAATATCTGCCTTACATGACATTCCTTCATTTCATTTGATGTCATGTTCTTAATATCACCACTGATCTTATTTATTTACATTCTTAAATAATTTCTTATAAATTTCACGAAGAATCCCAGTATACTGCAGTATTGCATATACGTCACGATTGCATGTTGATAACACAATATATATTCTTGGTTTGGCGAATGGCCGGTTCTGATTTGGCTCGGGAATAAGCCAAATATATCCAAGTTGTTCAAGTGCATATCCTCGTACTTTATGAAAAGGAGTCCTGTCTGGACGAGAACTAAACCTGGCAGGAAGAGGAGCTACTGAGAAAAAGTCCGGGCAGGTACATGTGTTCTCGCACAAGAAGAAGAAGAAGCAGGATAGCGTTTGCCATTGAAATTCCATTCAGACTCTAGTGAATCGTAATTATCAAAAGCTTTAATAAAAATGTCTGGGAAGATTTGGTGATTTTTGCCTACTGGACAACATCTTATTTCATCTGCAGTCAAATTATAAACTGCGCCGCTTATTATATTTATTTTTATTCGGGAATGATATTCATTTGCCCTATATATTCCATGAAGAGTTCCACTATAATCCAATATTGCAAAAACGTCACCACTCGATGTTGATAATACAATATATTCTTGGTTTGGCCCAAGCACACAGTTCGTATGATCCACTCGTAGTTGAATTAGTTCGTAGGCAAGAAAAACGTATCTTCGAAATTCAAATCGCTGGTTCCGGGTTGTGCAAGGAATAAGCCGAACATAGCCAAGTTTTTCTATGTCACATCCAAGTACTTGAACAGAGGGAGGAACATTCGGACTGTAGTGAATCGCTATTTGCTGAAGTTTTGCTAAAATGTTTAGGAAAGATTGGGTAACTTTCGCCTAATGGACAATATCGCATTTGATCTGGGGTCAAATTATCAACTTCGCCGCTTATCATATTCACTTTAATTCTCGATTTCATTTGTTCGCAATCTAATTGGATAACCGGCAGGAAAAACGTATCTTCGAAATTCGAATCGTAGATTCTGATTTGTGCGGGGAATAAGCCGAATGTATCCAAGTTGTCCAAGGGCGTATCCAAGTACTCTAGGAGAAGGAGGCCACCCAGGAGGTGACCTGGCTTCGGCATGAAGAGCAGGTTCGTGATGTGAATCTCGGGCAGGTGAATTTTGTCTGTCAGAAGAAAAAGAATTAGGGTTGCGTTGGCTATAAGGATTCCATTCGGACTGCAGTGAATCGACATTTACAAAAGATTTAGTAAAACTGTAGGGGAAGATTGGGTGACTTTCGCCTACTGGACAATATCGCTTTTCATCTGAGGTCAAATTATCAAGTTCGCCGCTTATCATATTTATTTTTACTCTCTTCTTGGGCTGGCACGGGAGTATAGTTATTTCTTTCTGTTCGCAATCTAATTGGACAACCAGCAGGAAAAACGTATCTTCGAAATTCGAATGGTAGATTCTGATTTGTGCGGGGAATGAGCCGAATGTATCCAAGTTGTCCAAGTGTGTATCCAAGTACTTTAGGAGAAGGAGGCCAACCAGAAGGCGACCTGTCCCTGGCGCGAACTGGATGATCCTCAGGAGCCTGACGTATACAACGAGCAGGAGAAGAGTGACAGCGAACCGGGCGGCGAGTGTCAAGGCAATCTCTGCTTGACTGCGAACTTAACTCTGCGAAAAGAAATAGAGGATTTATTTTTCTGTAAAGTAAATTTGTGACATAAAAATGCCAGGTTGAGAATGGTTGAGGCTCACTGTGTTTGAATTGAACACAAGTAATTGTTTTGCTTTCAACTTTGGAATTTATTCTGAATTCGCTAAAAATCATCTGGAGTTTTTATAAACTTCATGGAATTCTTTTAAATTCTTTTGAATTCAAAACAACATAAGTCCGATTATTCACGCACGTTAGTCACTTCTAAATAATTTTGGTACAATTTTAGTTCAGAAATTATTATGATGTCAAATAACTGTATTTATAAACAGAAACTGATTTGCCAGTGAATTCTTCTTCTCTTAAAAATTCAACTATTTTGTGTAAAAAATTAATTGTTTTGTTCAACATTTTTTTCGCTTGATTTCAAATTCAACTCTTTGTTCGTAAGACCAACTGTTTGGTAAAAAATAATAAAATTAATTTCTTCAGATTCAATTGCACTGCTAGAAAGTAATTTCTCTGTGGTAACCTTAGTATCGTATTATTTACTAGGGGGAAGGAGAGGGACATTCTCGATACATGTATATTTTTAGTGAGAGCCGCAGGAGCCGACCTTAAGAGCTGCTTTTCAAGTTCGTTGGTATTTAATGGTCATTACATCTATGACGTCATGATGCCGCCCGAGACGAGCAATACCGAGCCTGGCGTCGGTTTTCGCGAGGAATGCGAGTGATGTGGGATTTATTATTCATTTGATATCAAACAGGACTATGCTACGGGTCATTTTCGAAAACACTACCAGGAAACACTCCGAGCAATGATTATTAACGCTTCTTTCTTTTACTTACTCCTGTTAACCTTGTCTTTTCATGCTTTCTCGGAGCCCTGTCTGTCGACGAATCGAACTTACTAATTGGAGGGGAGGCAAAAAGTCCGTTGGATCCAAGATTATGCGATTTATATTTTGCAACTTCTTCCCGCTAGAACTGGAGGCCACCACCGTACGGGCGACCGAGACCGTCGTTCAGGCAAAGTCGCAAGCGAGCATGGGGCCCCGACCCTGCAACGGGAGAGTGAAGTCACCTGTATTCCGAAGTCCTAAATTAGTTAAACATAGCTATAAACCGGGGTGCACTCCCGAACCTGTACGAGTCTGCGAACTCGCTTTGCTTGCGATACCTGCCCACGTGATCTCGGTAACGTCACTTATTGGGCAATCACTTGGATTCTAGAACGTCGACTCTTCTGTACTTCCGTAAGTATCTAGACCTGCCACTCTTGTTCTAAACTTCCGTTGGTACGCCAGTTGTACTTGAAAAAAAAGGGGCAGAAATCACAAAGTAGCCATGTCCGACACAGAGGAGACAAATTATTTCACGAAATACCGAAAGGCATTCCAGGAAATGGTACAAGAAAGGAAGGAACAGGTACAGATTTTTATCACCGGCAAAGTGGATGGTCACATGGGTTAATCCCTTGCAAAGTTCTTTTAAATTTTATTTAACAAAGTTGATTTGGATTTGCCACGTGTTCCGAACATGGAGTTTGTCATCTCTTTTGAGTGCCGCGAGTGTTTCCGGGTCCCCGAGCGTGCTTGAACCTAGTGTAGCTTCGTGTAAATCGGAATTTAGATATAATCGGGTCCTTTTGAGTGTTATTACCGAAAATTAATTTAAATGTTCATGAGATTACCGCATTAAAATGGCAAGATTGAGGGAAAGAAATTATAAGTCGGAATTTAGCCTTAATCCTTTTCTTTTTAATGTTACTTCCGAAATAAAGTCGATCTTGTTTACGGGATAATTACTTAAATACGGTAAGATTGTAGGAAGATAATCCTTTGTTTATAAATGTCGACTCGTGCGCGTGAAGCACCTTTTTTTTTGTTTGTTATATTAATAAACTCGATTCTTATCTCTTTACTAACTGGAATTTGTGGCCTAGCGAATTTTATTTTATCCAACCTACCCCTTTGCTTTCGCGTTCATTTTGAGATTTACATGTGTCCAGACGCGAGATCTATAAAAGTCAATCGAAGCTGTGAAATTCAGTGAATAACCTTTCACAATATATATTTATTTTTTTGCGACGAAAATTGAATTACGTATTACGGTCCCAAATAGCAATGACGGGTAATCCACTGACAGGCCGTGGAAAACAGCGTTATAGCACACGCTGAGTACCTGGAACACATAATATTGGGGTATCTTACCCACGCAGGAACGACGAACATCTACAGACATACTGCGGCCCTAAGAGTGCTTTATTACCATATTTGTCGCTCTTACGGTGTTGGCTGCGACCCTGCCCGGCCGTACGCTCCGAGGGAGATAGACTCAATTGTCAAAATGAGAAGTGCCGAATTTTTTGGAACTAGGATTTTCGGACAACAGTCTCCATTGCACACTCGAGGCCTGACATTGTTCTCGAAGACTTCGAAAAACGAACTATATTCGTGATCGAATTCTCGGCACCATCTGAATACAACATCACTGCCAAGGAGAAAGAAAAGGAGGAGAGGTATCAAGACCTTAAAAGGGAGCTGCGAAGACTTTACCCAAAATATTCGGTACAAGTAATTGTCCTTGTGATAGGTGCTCTCGGAGGTGCGAAACTATCACTGGTTCGTAACCTTAAAGCCATACCCGCGTGCAAAAGTATGCCAAGGCACTTGCGAAATGGATGCAGAAGGCTGTCACCTTGGGTCGCTTCGTGTGCTTAAAACACACGAGGGTTTCGCCGGCCTGTCGTTGTGATTTCATCGCGTCCTGTGACCACCCATCATTTTTAGATGGCAGTTGCTCCCAGTGAGACCCTGCGGTGATTGTTTAACCTTATTCTTTAATTATGTGTATATATATTGTAACCAGGCTTTCCAATTTTTACCGTGTGCTCCACGGTTAACCACGTAACCTGGCCAGGGATGGCCCAGGAATGGAAAACCCAGTTACTTTTTTTTTTTGGCAATCACAAAGAATTAATTATTTCTAGGCAGTTTCTTACCTACAGCTGCGACACAACTACCGGATTCTGCCGAGTTCGTGAGTCGCACTCATTCGACTCACGAACCACCCACGAAGCTCGTTGAATTTCTATTGTCACAGGCGCAAGGTAGGTTTCCCTACCGGAGCCCCGTTGGCGACGGTCCTGTCGCAGCCACTAGGTTTAACCCTTGGCTTACCGCTAGCCCGCCTGAGAGAAGGGATGGGATCGGTGGAGCGAGAGAAAGTCTGACCCGAAAGTGACGATAATAATGATTATTTAACACTCCGTTTAGCAAAAATGGAAAATTAACAACTATCCTTTATTCATGAAAAATATAATGCACGCACACAACATAACCAATCACCCGATTGAACAATTCAAAATTGCGCACACCAGAACCGGTCAAGAAATCGCCAGAGTACTTCGTCGGCTACAAAATGGCCGACCGAGACGCCCGCCTTTGCACCATGTCGCCTGACGTGTCTGGCGCGTGCCCATATCCACGGGTCTTTTGAGGAACGCCCGCTTCACTATCCGTATTCGGGCTTTGAGCCGGGCGTGCCTCACTCCCGGGTGTCGCGAGAGTCTCGGCCAACACTGCACTAATTCTCACGCACGTGGTCCCGACGGTTGCACCGCGCGAGGTCGAGACGGAAAACACTAAAGCGGTCAAGAGAATTACAAAGGCCACTCACCTTGTAGCCATCTCGCGTACTCGGCCTTATCGTTCTTCATTTTTATTGGGTTTCAACCCTGGCTCCTTCAAATTATCCTTAAATTGATTCCTCGTTCTCGCCGGGTGTACCGCCGCCAAGTCAGAAAACACAAGTGACAGGTCCCGCGTTCTTCTTCGCTTCCTTCCTTCTCGAGCCTTCGTGTCGTGCCTCTCGATTGGTCGGTTGCAGTGAAGATGGCTGGCCTGTCGATTTCGGCCAATGGGTGCCTTTGTACTTCTGCTGCGCGCTGCCCATTGGTCCTCACGTGCTAACTCGAATATGGTCGTTTACTGAACCACAGCAGCGTGGGGTCGTCCATCCGTGCCGTGATGCAGGGCTGGTTGACTTAGTTACGTACTGCCTTCGACACTGCGAGTGAAGCTTAACGGTATGTGGTTGCAGAGTTGGCTCGTCCTGTGACTCGGTGATCGTCTCCGTACCACTACTGACCGCCGACCGTGGCGCTGAGGTGTAGCAAGTACTGCGAAACATGGCGAATAGTTGTGGCACCACTCTAATTGGTCGTGTAGCATGGCTGTCTGGTAATGACGCCATGTTTTGGTGCCGGTGCTGGAAGGTGGCGCTGATGCGTAGCATGTACTGTGAAACATGGCGAATGGTTATGGCACCCGCCACCTTATCGGTGCAACATGGTCGTCCGGTAGTGACGCCATGCCATGCGCGGGACCTGTGCGCCGTGCTGACTTCGTTGCCTCCTCCCGTCCTGCTTCCTTGCTGTTGGCTGTCTGCGTTGTATGCTAGCTGTCAGTTCGCTACGTTGTTTACTTCTCGACCCCGTTCTTGCGAGTTACAGAAGGTTACAAAAAATTTTAAAATAAGGATACTCTGGCGTTTCTGAGATGCAGTTATTATTATTTTGCGATTAACGATGTCCCAACCTAACCTTATTTTTCCTGACAGGGCGGTAAGCGTCCATTTTTATTTATAATA
>CAKNWW010298432.1:0-10185 GCA_932074435.1 Andricus kollari | reverse complement strand
AATTTATTTCATTTCTGTGCTCGAAAATTTGAATTCATATTTTTATTAGTATTGAAAATGTAAGTATTCGTTATTGTCCCGATTCTGGTCTATCCGTGTCCCGCTATACCCACCACCTCCGAAAGCCCGTCCCGATACTGGACTTTTTATTTTCATCAATCAAAAATGTTTTTTTTTTAGATATGTAAATGTTTTTCAAAACCTTTTTTTTTAATCAAGTCAAAAGTGTTCAGCCTTTGTATTACAATCACAAGTTTTTTCAAATTATTAAAATTTCTTCAGGAAAGAGTACTTATATTTCTTAAGTTTTAATATGTGTCCGGCTACTGGGTTCTTTACCTTAATGAGGCATCCAATATTTGGCTGAGAAAGGGCGTCCTGTATCCAGAAACGGAAGGATTCGTTATTGCGGTTGTCAGCACCAGAAATTATCACAAACACGTTACATCAAGATGTGGTTTACCGGTGCCGATTATGTGGAGATACCAACGAATCCATCGAGCACATTATTGATTGTTGTCGCGTAATGGCTCAAAGAGAATATACACACAGGCATTATTATGTGGCGGGAATCATACATCAACAACTTGTCCTAAACCTAGGACTCTTAACAGAATGGATGCCTTTCTATAGATACATTCCAATGCCTGTTTTAGAAAACTAAGATTACATCTTACATTGGGATATTACTATCCAGACGGATCATTACATCCGAGCCAATCGACCCGACATCGTGATGCGAGAAAAAAAGGTGGAAGAGTCTACATCATCGACATTGCTTGTCCACTTAACTGAAATTTTCAGGTAACCTATACAACTAAGGTCCACAAGTATAGCAAGCTAAGGCAAAAAGTAAAGACAATATGGAGGAATTTGAAACATGCATCTATTCATCCTATTGTGATTTCGGCCACAGGAAATGTGCACGCAAGATGCACGGAACATTTAGGAGTCAGTAGGGTACTGGCCGCAGCTCAGAAGGCGGTTTTATTAAACACCTGTCGCATTGTACGAAACTTCCTAAATCATTAGGAAGCAAGCGACTAAAAACCTATGGAGTGATACGTAGTAATTCTAAGAAAGCATCCAGAGACGATTGTTGTCACCTTCAACACTCGCAGCCTCTGTGTAAGCATAACAACGGGAAAAGACCGACTCCAAATTACCCTGGCGAAAGTATCGGATAGGTTTTCCTTCCGAATCATTCCGGAATCTGTATCCGAACCAATTCGAACCAATCCAAAAAAAGTTCTACATTCCGTTTGACCCAAATCGTTTAAAAATTAATCCGACTCAATCCGAACTCCAAAACGAACCAATCCCAACAAATCCGAACCAAATTTTCAATCCAAACGAATCCGAATTCGGGTTGATATACACTGAATTTTCAATCCGAATTAATCCGAGTTCGGATTGAATTGGATTCATTCAGATTGAAAATTTGTTTCGGATTTATTCGGACTGAACCGGATTGAGTCGGATTAATTTCTGACCGATTTGGATCGAACGAAATGTAAAAAAATTTCGGATTGGTTCGAATTAACTCGGATTGATTCGGATACAGATTCTCGAAATGATTCGGATGACTTCAGAATTAATTCCTATCCGATACTTTCGCCAGGGCACACCATGCTCCTAATTTTCTACCGACAACATCATCGCAAAAGATTTCAGACATCATATTAAATTAACTTATAACATCCTCATCTCATTAGTCACTTGACTTAGTCCGTGGCTATGATAATAAATCTGGTTGACCCAAAAAAATAGAAATAGAAGAGAAAGGGGGAAGTTTTTCGAGAATAGGGGAAGGGCGCATTCGAAAAAAGGGGAAAACGTTAGAATTGGAATGAAATTGAAGAGAGCACGAGTCTTTGGGTCGTAGAAAATCGACCCTAGCCGTGTATATTTATATAATGTAGAACTTGAAATAATAAAAATTATAATTTGTTTTTTGAAATATTTAGTTTCTTATTATCATTATAATTAAAAGTATTAAGGAAGAGATATTTTCTTAAGACACCTTACATTTTTTATGAACTTGTGTTTATTATTGCTTTTTATGCTCTCTCGCGTAAAACATCTCATATCAATTCACTTGCTTTTTCATTCAATACTGAAGCCCACCATAAATGATACGAACCATGTATAACCATATTATACTTACATAATCATTGCATAGACATTTGTATGCGCATTACAATGTTTTAAACTAAAGAATGTAATCGTAGCTCGAAAGAATGTGAAAATTTGACAGAGAATACAACTCATATATGATTATCTCTTAAGATCTCACATCAGTACAGAAATATGGAGGTGCAACGGTCCTTCTAATAAATCAAATCTTTACAATCTCGAATGTCAAATGTTCACTTCATTTTCGCATTAGCACTTAGCACTCGTGTGGAGAAGTTCTCGCAGGCATTGATATATAGTTTCGTAAATATGTAAAACGGAGGTATATATTTTTCTTATGTTACGATATATCCTCATGTAGCTTGCAAAGGACAGTATCGTGATTAGAGATTAACAGCAAAATGTATTGGTCTATAAAAAAGTTCTTAAAAATTCTAGCCACGACATTTTTCTACTCAAAATGTATCCACTCCGATATTAGACAATTTGACAAATACGAAAGTCATCACAGAAGCGTCGTAATATTAGTAAGGTAGACTAAATATTAGATGATGTTTCAGTTTTATTAGCGCAGTAATATTACAATGATCAAGTACAAAACGGTTTGAAAGCCTAGTACGAAGCACTATCACGTATAATATATATGGCGAATGCACATACGGTTGCACATATTTCGCGTGCAAATTGATGGAATATTTATGCACATATAACTGCATTATTTGCTCTTATATTAAATCGTTGCGATCATAATCTATTACTTCATATTTTTAACTAAATTGTGTAGGAATTTTTAGAAGGAGCAAATAGAATTCATCAGATTTCTTTCCTTTATCTTTCACTCCTCCTGCACATCAAGTAACCAAAAACCTCTGCTCTTAAATCCAGTTTTATTATCATCTGTGCTGCTATTATCATTACTTAAATAAAAATTTTCAACTTAGCAGATTATAATAGTAATTGTAAAAATAGAAGTTGCAACTCTTCAGCTACTCATGTCATATTATAAAGTAAGTTTAAGGCAACTTTTTCGAAAAGTGCATCTGCCCGATTCTCGGATCTTTCTATAATGCTCAACATCTTTTCGTGTAATTTCTAAATTAATTTAAGAGTTTTTTTAGAATTTCGAGTTTAAAAGGTTTGACTAAATTAGTTTTTGAAAAACGCTAAGGCCGTGATTAAAACATAATAAGGCAGTGTCTTTATCTGCAATATACTCGAGATGATAACTTAAAATTATTTACCATACTAAAAGCGGATTTAGCCTGAGCTGGCAACTTTCTTTTCCTCTGCCACCATCTCCGCTTTTTTATTTCCCTCCAGAGCTGCTTTATTTTGCCTTACTAACTCGGCACGTCTCTCCTGCAAAAGAGAAGAATATATTCTTCATTTAAATTCTATAGGACGTTGCCAACAACTTGATATGATTAAGAATGAATGGTTCGACAGACTACACTAAAAATTAAGGCAAGCAAAGTGGAACTCTTCTGAATTCAAAAATAAAATCTGAAAACATTGAAAATTGAGCAATTTTAAATTCGAGCGTTCAGTAATGCATAGGTACATAATAGAACTCTTCATTTACATTTGAAAGGTTTTATATTGAACAATTTAAAATTAAGAGACTTAAAAACTAACATTTTCACATTTAAGTTTTAAAGACTGAATAATTTTTTATTTGAAGTCTTGGAAATAAAACCGTTTTAAAATTAGGTATTCAAAACTGCACAATTTAAAATTCAAAAAATTTTTACTTGAATATTTCAAACTCAAAATTTTGAAAATGTTAAATTTAAGACATGATAATGAGAACTAGATAAAGACCGTCTAAAATGAATAAAAAAATCCGTAAATTTAAAAACCTGTTTAAAAATTTTTTTAAATAAAAAATATGCTTTTTCTCATGACTTCACTTCCAATCGTAGCAATTTTAAACATAATAAAAATTATAATTTCATATTACCTAATGTCAAGTAAAATTCAAAGTCAAAAATTAAAAATACGCTGTGATTTTCACTGTTAAAAATTGAAGAATTTTAAATTGTAAAGCTTCAAAATTGAACGTCACTATTTCAAAAAAACGTCCATAA
The DNA here is from genome assembly GCA_932074435.1 of Andricus kollari. NCBI lineage: Eukaryota > Metazoa > Arthropoda > Insecta > Hymenoptera > Cynipidae > Andricus > Andricus kollari. The sequence continues at coordinate 5,962 of CAKNWW010298432.1, read as the reverse complement.
TTACACAATTTAATTTAAAAATGAAAACATTAAAAATTGAACGGTTTTAAACTTGGTTTAAGAATGAACACTTTGAAAATTAGAATTGTAAAATTAAACGTGCGTTTTCTGTCAATACAAATCTGAAACTTTTTTATTTTCTGAAACGCATTTAAAGATTTTCAGAAACATATAGAAAGTGTAATAATATCGGAGTGGCTATTTCGCCATACATGTATGGCGAAATAGCCGATGGTAGCTTATTTCGACATACAGTTATGGACAAATAAGGACGGTATCTTATTTCGCTAGTCGGAATATATGCAGGAGGGGGTGACGGTCAAAATAAGGAGAGTAGGTTATTTATTATTATATAGTAGATTATAATGAACAAATTAATTATTAAAAATGCAATTATAATTGCATCAGCGAAACATGTGAGGCGAGTTAACCTCAAAATCTCAAAGACAGGGCTCAGTGGTGGATCTGACCACCGCTGTTAGGTGGCGCAAAAATCGAATGCTCTAAACTTAAATTACATTATACTTTGCTATTATTGCTACGAATGAAACATTTCAATTTAAAGAAAATAAAAATAAATTGTCAGGTCCGAATACATTTAAGATCATGAAACTTCAAATCACAGAATTATTCGCCTCTTAAATATGTTGTTCATTATAGACTGTAGTGAGAGGTATTTTTCGTAGAACGTTTTTTTCGAGAAAACAATTCTCGTGGCCAAAAAAATGGTTTGACCCACATAAAACTTATAGAATGTCTCTCTTATATAATTAAACATTTAACAAACAAAAAATGAAAAGGTGGAGTATTTGAGAAAATCGTCTTTTAATATTTTCAGAAGAACATTGTAATTTTCAAGCTTTTCTAATTACTCTTAAAAAATGTCCCAAGTTTTTAAGTGGACACATTTTAATTAAAATAAGTTTTTAATTTAAAACTTTTAATTTAAAAATTTAAGATTGTTTAACTTAGACCTTTTTTAAGTTCAAGAGATTTAGTTTTAAACATTTTTGATTTTCAAGATAGTTGCCGTGTTAAAAATTAGATCTCTTTTGAGAATCAAAATAATATTACTGATAATTTTCTTACTACCATTTCTTACCAATTGAAAAAATGGTTGGATTTTAATAAATGATAGGTTATTTTTTCAGTCAAAAATTTCTCTACAACTTTACATTTTATAATTTTGAAAGTAAATTTTTCTATGGCTGAAATCGTTAAAACTATTTTTATAAGAAAACATTTTCTAACAAAGGACTATATTTGTAGATTATTTACTTATTTTAAAAGTTGTGAACAGAAAATCTGTAGGGAATGTTTAAATTTCGCGCATTCGATTTTTGCGCCACCTAACAGCGGTGGTCAGAACAACCTCTGAGCCCTGTCTTGGAGATTTCGAGGTTAACTCGCTTTACGTGTTTCGCTGATGCAATTATAATTACATTTTTAATCATTAATTCGTTCATTATAATCTACTATATAATAATAAATAGTCTACTCTCCTTATTTGACCGACACCCCCTCCAGCATATATTCCGACTGGCGAAATAAGGTACCATCCTTATTCGGCCAATACTGTATGTCGAAATAAGCTACCTTCGGCTATTTCGCCATACTTGTATGTCGAAATGAGCTGTCGTCGACTATTTTGCCATACATGTATGGCGAAATAGTCGCAGCCTGATAATATACTAAACTGAATACATAGCGGAACACATAACCTATAAAGAGTTACCGCAGAATCACCGAGCAACTAAATTTTTGAAACTTTGCTAAAAGCTAATCGATGTAAGTACTTTACCCTAGTATTATTCAAACGAATCTATAAAATAATGGAAATAAGTTGAGAGGCTAGAACTTAAATTTCAAAACTTTTTAACAACGACCTTACAACGTTTTTTATTTTGGAATCCTATAAAGTAGAATAATTTTAATTTTAATCGTTCATCATTGACAAAAAAATGCAACAATTTCAGGAGCAGTGAACAATTTACCAAATTTAGCACTCGGAATTTTAATGATTCATAATTATTATACAAATTATTCGACTATTGAGACTTCCAATTTGAAATAGTTTAATCTTAAACAATTTCAAATCATATAATTCAGCACGCTTTAATTTTAAATCGTTTGATTTTGAACAGAGTTTAAATTTAATAATCGATTCATTTTAAACAGATTTCGAATTTTTCATTCTTAAAGCTTTCCACAGTCAATTACTATTCTAATAAAAATATTGAAGTTCAATTTAGTTTTTATCATAATTGTTGAATTTCAAACACTTTTGATTTTCTAATTGTTCAAACCATCAAAACTGCATTTCAAAAGGTTTTATTTGGAAATGAATGATTAGAAAGTAAGACTTCGAGTAATACTGAAAAATACCAATGTTTGAAAGTAAAATTGAAATGCTTTAAATTTAGAAGAGTTTCATTTTAAATTAGCATTAGCTGTGAAAGCTCGAATTTCGAAACAATAAACGAAATGAAATTGGATTGTTCCTAAACGAGAAAATCCGGATTTTTTTCTTGGATCTTAGTGGCCACCAGGGTGCCTCCTGAAATTTCTGTCTTTTGTTGAGAATATGATCTATTGTTTTTTTCTTTTGTTTTAATATTGAGAAGTCTTTACATAGGTTTTTCTGCAAAAATATGATTTGGTTAGATCAGAAGGTTTTTAAAATTTTAATTCCAAATAATAAGATATCACCATACCTCTTCTTTTGCGAGAATTTAACAAATTATAGTTTTTGGAAAAATTTATTTTATAATCGTAGGATAAGTATTTTTTTCAATTCCAAAAATTATTGTCACTAAAGTAGATACTATTTCCCGTAAATATCATTATTTTAGAAAAATTTCACGGATGAATTTGACTTTTTAATTTCATCTTTGCTTTTAAATAGTAACCTAAATGATTTTCATACCTTTTTTACAAATCTTATTTAAAAACGAAACAATACGGAGGTCACATGACACTCTGACAAAATATGTCATGCAACGTACAAGATACAAAAATTAAAATGGTAGAAATTGAAATTCAGAAAAGATAAAAAGTTGTGTGTTTCGGCCTAAAAACCCACACATTGACCTCTAAATATACTTTTTTTTCATAAAAAAACAATAAAGGATCATTATTTCACGAAAAGAAATAAAATACAAATAGAATACATCTTAAACTTTAGTTTTTATTAAGGTTTCGTAGCCCCGGGCTGAAACCCTTATTGTTTCAGTCTGGTGCCCGACTGTCCGTCCGTTGTACTTTTTTCCCACCAATGATAGGATCGGATCGGATATGGTAGGATCAGATAGGATAGGATCTTAAATCGGCAACGAAACCCTTTTTTGTAAGCGCGTGTTGTTGCCTTACTTCGACTAATTTTTTAATTAATTAAACTCTTAAAATTTGAAACCTTTTTCACGAGAAAAATTCAACTTCAATTGGCTAATGAAATTCGGAACTTAATTGTAAAGTAGTTTTAAAATGACTTAGAGAACAAAGTCCTCGCTCGATAAAAATTATAAAGATGCTGTGTACTTGATGTTTAAAGGAAATTCTGACTGATATAAAGAGAAAGAACTAATGTGGGATATATGGAAGGAAAGCGGTGACAGAGTATGTAGTATATTGATCTTTTGTTCCGCATAATCGATCGTCGTCGTTCAATGTTTGACGACTTGATACTTACTTTTATTTTTATCCAGCAATTCTTTCCAATAATGTTTTCTATGATGAAACTTAGATTCTAGTTGTAAAAAGAAAATCTGAGACTTACATGATTGCGGAGTCTCTCCTTAGTTTCTCGTTCAAGGTTTTCCCGTCGTTCTCGAGCTTGGTCTAGTTTTCCCTGAATTTGGGAATCTAGCTGTTGAACTCTTTCGTTCATACCTTTGCGCACGCGAGCTACTTGATCTTCCTATAAAAATATTTAAATTTCAATAAGTTTCCAAATCAGTTTATGGATGAAAATCAAAAAGTTGGAATTATTCAATTTTACACTTTTTTATGAAAAGTATTTCACAACCACCTAAACCCTTTTTTTCTTTTCATATTAATCACAATAAGTCAACGCGTTAATCCCATACCGCTCCACGTAGCGTTTCGTCCGTGTAACACTTCAAGTTCGGTGTATAAGCATAGGACTCGAAGTAATACAGCAACCACACGCGAAGTGGAGCGGTACGGTATGGAGGCGTCGAAGTGATAAAATAATAATAATCGATATGAAGATGCAGGTCTGTTGTCTAAATTTATAACCAAGTAACTGCCATTCGCCGCAAAGGCCTTTTTCCAATGCTTATGCACGATACAGTACCCTCTGCCGGCAATATAAATTACTAGGTTATACCTCTGGACAGCAGAGGTCCTTACTTAAAATGGCCATAGTTTTATATTTAATGATGTAACTTTGCAATTAAATTTCCGTCTGTCGTCCAGAAAGGAAGTCACCTATTCTACATATATTAAAATGTAAAGAGTCACAAGAGGTACAATGCGTTCAGCCAAATCAATTCAAGAATGAATACTGTTCGAAATTGTCCATTCCCAGGGTCGCCGACTAGGGCCTTCCACGTCCGGTTACCTGCTAATGAATAACCTGGCCAATCATCACAAGCTGAAGTCCGAATCTATCAACCACACTCGAGTGGCAAATATTGTTATGTTACAAGCCAATCCCAGTCAGGCTTTGTACGAGACTGCTATATGAAAAGATTGGTGGGGAATCCGGATAATCCACGAGGATACGAGAGGCCTAGCTCCCGGCACTTCCTGGATGGACGTCGAACGACATAAATATATTTTTCCTCGTTAATTGAACGAGATGTGTACGGCCAGACTGGCAAATTTGTTTAATAATTAAACAAAAGTATCCATTGCAAATTTGTCGGGCTAGCGACGAGAGTTGCAAACGGAACAAAATATGTACCGAGTAAGTTGGAGCTTTTCTTTTGTACTATGCTAAGAGAGGAATTGTGTCAAAATAAATTCTTGTGCCTTATCTATTTTGATCCATAAAATTTGCCTTATTCATTTTGGAGTAAATGGAAATATTTCCCTGGTTGTTTAATTTGTATCTACTGAAGATTTACTGCGCTGAATTTTTGAGTTAAAGGGGTATCTCTCGGCGTTGAAATGAACTCAAGTAAATTATCTAAAGATTAATTGAAAGTTTGCCAAAAGGGCCGCGACGCGGTTTTGGTTTCGTTATTCCCCTAAAATAACGTGGCGCTCAACATTTATTAGAGCCTGGCCATTGGTCCCTTGGGCTTGGATTATCCCTGCTCAACCCCCCTTTTTTTGAGAGGGCATTAGTCACAAGGTGACAATGACAAATATTTAATTGAAATCCCTCGCAATATTTTTTATGTTGAAATACTATTTAGGTCTGCTTTTAGAGCCTTCACATATAAAAATAAAATTTTAGTTTTTATTTACAATATAATTAACAAAACAAGTAGCTTTAAGGTCATTTAAAATTATTTTTAAATTAAGCAATAATGAGAATATCAATCAATCAATGAATGTCCTTCTTACAACTAACTTCACTCACTTAAAATAAATTTTGTGTTACTGGATGACAATGTTATCCACAATTTCCTTATTATTTTAAAGTATTTTTTTACATGGGAATAACCTACCAATCAAGTGTTTTACAGATAAGAAATAAATGTATTTATTAATATTTTCTTTATAAGCTCATCCCTAAAATATGTTTTTTCTAATAATAAACCCGTGCTACCGGAAAACACTGACTTCTTATACAGTCGGTCCCGAGCCATTTTGACATATCTCTACCGAATGCGTTAAAACTGTTGTATCTCGTTGTCATGTTGGAAAAGTATTGTAACTCGCAGCATCAATTCCAGAGTGTCGTATCCCTTCATAGTGTTTTAAATGTGTCGTAACTCTTTTTCATTGTTTTTGAAAACTGAGCGATCCAAAATTCAAAATGGATTTAAAA
>CAKNWW010298430.1:0-13665 GCA_932074435.1 Andricus kollari | reverse complement strand
AGTTTTTCTTGCATGATACGGAGAGGATACGATGTGGATACTATAGCGATACGCTACAGCGTATCCGTTCCGTTCATTGGGTCTGCTAGGGATGTCAAAATTTACCTTATGAGAGAATGCATAAGTATTGGGATGACAATCAGTCCGCCATACCTCAATCCATACAGTGGCAAACACACATAATCCAACATGAGAGTCGTTCAAAATATTGGGATGACAACCAGTCCGCCATAAATTAATCCACACAATGACAGAGACACATAATCCAACAAGAGACTCGTTATTATTATATACTAATCCACACAATGGCAGAGACACATAATCCAACATGAGACTCGTTATTGTCATACACTAATCCACACAATGGCAGGCACACACAATCCAACGTGAGATTCGTTCACATTCGCAAAATGGAATCTCTCACCATAAAGGGTCAACTTGAACTGAACTTTGAAGAAAATTGATAATTATAAAGTGAAAACAAATTCCTGATCCAATTACACATATAAAGTCGTGGGAAAAGGTTCCATTCTACCTGCTCGGCGCTGACCTTCGAGCTACGCGCAGAGCTTACAGTTATATTTCAGGTGCAGCCCCTTTTCCGAGAATGAATAAACTAAAGAGACAATAACTAAGTCAAACTCACCACAATGTCAGATGACGGTAAGAAGCAGTCAAACAAACTCTTTCCCCTTGTCAGTTTGTAAAAACATTGGAAATCGTTTTTCCTTTTCTTTGAGAATACGTTCAAAAGCATTTTTTACTTCCAACGTGGTTTTATCACGAAGTGGCTCGACCCATGCGTATTTACTCACAGCGTCAATCACTATGAGTAAGTATGAGAAATCGTCGTTGTACGTTTTTAAACTTTTCAAATCAACCAAGTCGCTCGTGAAATTTTTTCGCGTATAGCATTAGCTAATTTATCGATACCCCCATAAGATGCGGGTGAGAGGGGTCATAGTAAGTATCGTGTAATAAACTCATTTTTGTTTTCAAAAAGTTATTTTAAACTACTTTTTTTGTTTTTTATTCGCACTTCCAGTGCTACCTTCCTTTTTTCGTGAAAGGCGATTTTTGTTTCTGCTGGGCTTACCCCCGCTCTTATCTTCTCTCTCGCTGTTAGTACTACTATCCTTGTCTTCCGTTACGAAGGAATCTTCAAAACCTGTGTGTTTTCTACCTACTACTTTGGCTGCTGCTGTTGCTGTAGGACCACGGCAAACTGATGTCTCCCAACTGGGTTTACCGTTTTTCTCAATCTTAATGCATCGTTTATCAACTCTGAGATATTTGAATCTTCAATACACTTTTCATCAATAAAAACTGTACCATGTTCATTCCACTTTAAACGTTCACGAGCATCATGCTTGGAAAGACGTCCAAGTAATATATTTCCTTTCAGAGAAAAACTTCTTGGAACAGTTGAAAGTATCCTATTATTATTTAAAGATTGATCATCATTATTATCATCTTCATCGTTCTTTTCCCTACTACTTGCATCTTGCCTTTTATTTTTCATATTTCTGGCCTCCTCGACAAAAAATATAAATTTCTGTAAAGCCTGTTGACACATTTTCCATTTCTCATGCTCATCTTTTAAAAAGGGTGAATAAAGTATTTGACTTATTTCAGCATCAAGACGTTTCATAACATTCCCAGGAGTTTGAGTGGTTGTGTTCGGGTTTGTGAGTAAAGGTTTGAAAACATCGCCTGAGAATGGTGAGGAAGCAGGAAGTGATGACGGTGATAAAACAGAGGTTTGTTGGCCCAAAACCTGTTGCTGATATTTTTCGACCTGTTCGCTGGGAATTAACACCATTTACCTTGAGTGTTCCATATTTATAAAAAAAAACTAACATCAAATCAGAGGAAAAAAAAGATTTAACTTTGAGTTTTGAAACTGTTTGAAAGAAGACCACCAGTTATCGGTGCAAGTAGTAAAGGGAGAAATCCACCTTTTTGTACAATAAAACGTTTGTTGTGCTTCCAACTAGCGCGAGACACAGCTAATTTTCTCAAAGTTTACCTGTGTTTTTTTAACTTTTGTTTTTCATGAGTTTTTAGCGGCACATTTCCAGCTAGTGCATTAAGAGCACACTCACATATGCATTTATCAAGCTTTGTGTTAGCTGTACGTAGAATCGCACCGCGTTGATTAGAATTCAACCGACAGAGTGCATGCAATGCTATGGTGTTTTTTCACCGATATGTTTTCGTGTGTCCACCGCCATCACAAACGTACAACTCGTATTTTTGAAGTGTCACTACTACTCTTTATACCTTTCTGAGGGATGTAAACATAGGAAAAATCATCAGTCGAAAAAATAGTTCTAAAACGGCAATTCTCGGGTGTGGATTGTTTTAAATCTAGAATAAGATAACCATAGGGTTTCGAAGCTGCATCATGATAACTTTCTTTTAAAAAACGTGGGTTTTCCGGATATATTTGTCGTGCAAGATGTTGAAATTGAGCTTGATGTCGAGGATTTTTAAAAACGACTATATAATTAGCATTAAGGGAGATATCTCTCTGACCATGCCCTTGATGAAATACATTTTTTGATATAAAAATAACAGTAAGGTTCTTATGATGACTACCTTTTGTAAATAAGTCGACAATAGTATTATTAGATGATTCACGCATAAGATCATCGATAATGACGAGTTTAGCTCGATTATCGCTCGAATAATCAGATGCCAGGGATAAACCCTCGTGAAATTCAATCAGCTGTCCGTATTCTGAATACGCTGATTGCCATTTTGAATAATAGAATAAGATACGTTCAAAATTAACATCACATATTTGCTTGACATGATGGATAAATTTTTTTACAAAAAATGTTTTTCCACAACCTGTTGGCCCGCAAATCATGGAGGTAAATGGATGTTTCCATCATGTGTCCATTATGTATACTAATGAATTTTCATTTCATCTACCTGTTTTATAGATTTTTATAATTTATATCTGGAAGAAAAGAGTAAAGAATCAGACACTTGAAAATTTTAGCCTCGTATGAAACCGAGAGCGGAACGTATTAGCTTTTCATGTTCCGCAATCGGTACGCACGCGCGCCAGGCATATAAGCTTATCGAGCCTGGGCCGGCGTAGGTATAAGCTGATGAATGCGCCGCGGCCGGACATACTCTTTTCCCTCTTACAGATACTCTGTTGGTGTATGTGTGTGTATGTGGTTCGAGTAGTACCTACCAATTCTGTGAATGTTGGAAAATGTTACAGTACGTTAGAAGAGAAGTAAAAATGTTTTTATTCTCGTTTTTCCTGAGTCCTTCTATCTCGTGGATCTCTTTCACACCTGTATCTCAGTTTTTGTAATAGGTGAGTGAGGAAGTGAGAAAGAGCAACTGCATAGGTGCAATAGAAAACCTAAGTCTATAAATGGAAGGACCTTATCTCAAAAGTTTTCAGTTATTTTCAAACCCTCAGGATGGACGTACTTACCGTTATTCTCGCGATTCTTGGTGAAGCTTTTTTTAGTCTCGATTTTCCGGAAATTACCGTACAAACTATAAGAGAATACGTGCGGATGTTAGTGGGGTTTTGGGGGATTAATCTCCTCCGATAGATCCCGATTTCCCCCAAACTTAAATCGTTTTCAATCGTTCCTAATCGGTGTGCAATTTGTTAATCGATTTCAATTTTTGTCTATTGTGTACGGAGGTTAGTTTTCCATTCCTAATATTCCTAATTGTTTTCAATCGGGGCGGCAATTTATGTGGCGATCGACTGGCGTTTGTTTTCTCTGACGAAAAATAACCTAAAATAGAACACATTTTTCTTCGCGTCCTCGCGGTGTGTTGGGCATTTTTTATATCTTTGTGGAAAGTTTTTAAGTGGTCTTAAGATTATAAAGTGATATACATTTATGGTTTTCGAAATTCGCAACAATTTACTGCTATAACCGGCAAGATTACGATATCCGTGGCGAAAAAGTTTTAAAGCTGATTCCTATAGGATTTTTGGCGAGAAACACGGATATGAAATTTTTTAATCGATATCTCGAATAGTTTCCGAGATATCGATTTTTTTTATGGTAAAATTATTGATATTTGTTTTTGATTAAAATAATTTCTGAATATCGATTTCGATGGGATTTTTTGCGAGAAACATGGATCTGGAATTTCTAAATCGATATCTCTAATAGTTTTCGAGATATGTCGAGTTAAAAAAATTGAATGTATATAATTTCTTAAAGTTCATTCCGATATGGGATTTTTTAAAGAGAAATTCGACTCAAACACTCTTAAATCGATATCTCGCAAATTAGGTCACGAGATATTCTTTTATGTATATTAAATAAAGAACTTACTTGTTGAAAACAATAATTATATTTTCATTATTTCTGTGACCAGTCACAGGGGTAGCTTCTCGCCCCCACGAGGCGTTGGAAAAGGAGTAGGGGTGTGACCTTTCATTATTTTAGTGACCATTCACAGGGGTTCCTTCCCGCCCCCACGAGGCGTTGGAAAAGGGGTAGGGGTTTTACCTTTCATTATTTCTGTGACCAGTCACAGGGGCGCCTTACCGCCCCCACGAGGCGTCAGAAATGGGGTAGGGGTATGACCTTTCATTATTTCTGTGACCACTCACAGGGGTGCTTTACCGCCCCCACGAGTCGTTGGAAAAGGGGTAGGGGCGTGACCTTTAATTATTTCTGTAACCAGTCACAGGGGTGCCTTCCCGCCCCCACTAGAAATTGTAAAGCGATAGGGGTGAGACCTGTATTTTTCGATGTAAAAAATCGATATCTCGAAAGCTATTACAGATATCGATTTTAAAATTTCACATCCGTGTTTCTCGAAAAAAATACCATCGAAATTGATATTCAGAAATTATATTAATCGAAAATAAAAGTCAACAATTTTAACATACAAAATAGATACATCGAAAACTATTCGAGATATCGATTTAAAAATTTCATATCCGTGTTTCTCGCCAAAAATTCTATAGGAATCCACATTAAAACTTTGTCGCCACGGATATCGTAATCTCCCCCTATAACCAGTGGCTAGAAGGAAGTCAACGGGGAGAGAAGAAAATAATTTGCGAATCCGATTTCAGACAGAAGAAAATCTTGAATTTCGAAATGCACAAAAAAGACACATTTTTTATAGTCTTATTTTCAGCAATTAAAAACTCAATGCAGTAGGTAAGAAAATTGTTTTGGAGAATATTCTTTTTATATAGTAGAAGAAATCCTGTGCACATTATACTAGGGAAAAAAATTTTAGGAGCCATCTCAGACCATTAATTGTAATTAAATGATAAATTTTCTTATTCTAGGCCTGATAATATGTTGAAATAAATTTATTTTTGTTTGATCAATTATAGGGGTTAATCCTCTATAAATAACAAATACTTTCTAGAGATGAAAGAAGTTCTTAACTTAAAATTTGTATTTATCACAAATTGAAAATTAAGAAAATTCTTGTTTAGACCTAGTACTGCCTAGCGCTCTCAGCTCGCAAAATTATTGCAACACATTTATTTAATTTTTTTTAATGGAGATACTGCTTAAATTGTGTTGCTTCTAAAAAATTAAATAAACGTTTTCAAATAATTCCCGCGAGACGAAAGTGCTGCCATCAAATTGCCGCTTCATAAACTCAAAATCCTACTACCAATTGGCCCGATTGGGAACGATTGAAACTTTGCAACGCTCAATCGTTTCCAATCGTGCACACACGATTAAGAAACACGATTAGAAACAATTCGAATTTCTTTCTATCGTTCTGAATTGTTTTCAATTAATTATTTATAGAAGGGAGGGGACATTGACTCTTCCAGTGACGGTGTTGACAATGATGATGATGGCTGGGACCAAGTGTTAGCCAATATGGATATCACGGAGACTCCCGAAAGTGTTGTTAAAAGAATGTGCGAGTATATGCATAGACTGGCATATATTATCAACAAAGGTCTCAGCCAAAATTTCTTCTCGCACAGGGAATATGTGGAGTTCGTAAAATGTCAAGTGTTGGTATTTTGGGGTGTTATCAAGTTACAAAAAATGGCACAGGTGTGTGGCAGTGAAGTGGTATCTTTGAGCACATTGATTCGCCAGATGGGATTACATCGCATGGTGAATCTCCTCAATGATGACTGGGAGAATGCACTAGCCGACTTCGACGAACCACCACCACCACGTAAGTACAATTGAAAAATATAAAAAATTTCCGTTATTTCGTGTTTTCTTTTTAATAGCACTATATTCGACAATTAAAATTGCAAGTTTTAAAAAAATTTGTTAAAAAAAAATGTTGTTGACAACAAATTTGAAACCGAAATTTTTTGAAAAAAAATGTTGTAAAAGAAATCTTAAACAAAATTAAAAAGAAAATTTTTGAAACAAATTTTGAAAACAAAATTAAAAAAAAACAAAAATGTTTGAAAAATTTAGAAAGAAATTTTGTTTTAAATTTTGAAAAATAAATTTTTTATTTTAAATTTTGAAAACAAAATTTTTGAAAAAAAATTGGAAAAAAAATTTTGAAACAAAAATTTTAAAAAAGAATTTTGAAAATAAAATTTAGAAAAAAAATTTGAAACAAAAATGTTTTGAAAAAACTTTTGAAAAATATGGTTTAAAAAATAACCTTTATTATATCTCTAAATATTTTATTATATCCTAAATACTTTGAATGATAAATAACAAATAGGGATAAATAATAAATATAATAATGAATAATGAATAAGTAAGAGTAAACGGTAAATAATAAATAAAAATTAATAACTAATAGTGAATAATAAATAATTTAAATTAAAAATTAAAAATAAATTAAGAGTAAAGAATAATAAATAATGAGTGATAAATAATAAACAGTAAATAGTTAATAACAATCAATAATAAACAATGAATAGTAAATAATAAATGATAAATAATAAATAATTTAAATAAAAAATTAATAATAAATAATAAATGATGAATAATGGATAATAAATAATAAATAGTGAATGATAAATAATAAATAATAAAAATGGTTATTTTTCTTCTATTTTTGATTTAAATTAATTCGTTTTAATTAATTTTTTAATTTATAACAGAGGTGATTACAACTGTTGCCAATCCGTCAGCAATGGAAGTGGTGGAGGCGGAGGAGGGGGAGGCACCGCGAGAAAGAGCACCTCTTTTTCCTATTATACGAAGGAGGAAAATGCGGGATCTACCCCTCATAAACTTCGAGGTAGGGCCAAGTGGGATCAACTTTAATAATGGTGTGTAAACAATACTTGGTTCATTTTTGATTATATTTAAAATAAACAATAGTCCTATTTAATTCTCTTCCGTCCAAAGTTTCAATTTATATTATTTTATGAAATATTATTTTTCCAGAACGTGATACAACTGACTTGTCAAGGGCACTGGATCGGGAGAGAGTTGCTAGTATGCTCCGTATCGGCACAACAGATCGTCTACAGAGGGTGGTGGAGGAGGAGGACACGGTGGAGGTGGAGGAGGCTATGGATGTCCAGGATGCCCTGGATGCATTGAATGCGCTGGCTGCGGAGGATATTCAAACAGGTCAGGGTAGAAATATGAACGTAGAAACACCCCTGCATGGTAGCAAATTGATAATTTTAGAGGATCGTGATAATAAATACCCGTTTTTCAGATTGAACACGCATGAGTTAACATTTAAAATAAAAAACCCTGATGAGAGCGTGTGTCCTGTCGATTGGCTCGAAAATGTTTTAAAGGACCTGTACGTGTACTTGGTGAAAACCTATCTTCCGACTGATAAAATTGGTTTTAAATTTTATGCGGATGACAATTTGTGTCTTCCGCGAGCCATAGTTGGTAGGCGGGTGTATGGGGAACGTGGACAGAGCAACTTTCGTGATTATAAGAAAAAATTGGATGGAATACGCAAAAAACGGCTGGTCGTCAGAAACGTGCAGCCAAAGAGCTTGTGCGAAAAGCCGGAGTCACAATTCCGCTGGAAGGTTGTGGTATAGAGGAGATAACCCTTTTCCAGCGCTATTTCGCGCGGTACCACCTAGCCCTGTCGTACAGCATTCTCTGCACATCCCTTTCTTTTCTCGTCGAATCGCGATCGACGAAAACTGCCTTATCCTTTATTCTATTCTTATTTCGCATCACCCCCAACTTTTCTTCCCAGCTCTTCAACTCCACAACCGCCACTTCCTTCTCCTTCCTCCCCTCCAACTTAAGTTTTCCGACTAACTCTTTAGCACACCCTATGCTCTGTAGCAACGTTTCCACACACTCCCGTTCTTCACCGCTCTTTAGCTTCAACCCTCTTATCACAATATTGTTTCTCCTGTCTGCCTTCTCTCTTCTCTCTATTCTCATCTCCAATGCCCTTATACTTTCCCTATCCTCCCTCTCCTCATTTTCATTCCTACGCTCTCCCACTTTCTCTTCCATCATATTCTCTACCCTCTCCAAAATACCTGTAATTTCGGCCCCCCACCCCCGCCGCCTATTTCTCTTTCCGCCCTGCCCTCCACCTTTTCAAGCCTTTTCTCCATCCTTTCCTTCCACTCCCTAATCTCCTCTTCTATCTGCTCTATCTTAACGTCTTTCTCTGTCCTACCCCTCTCTAGCCCTTCTACTCTCTCCCTCAGCTCTTTTATCTCCTTTTCCCATTTCTTATCTCTGATCCTCAAGTCCTCCCTCATAGCTTCCATCTGCTCTTTAGTCCTCTTTACGTCAGGCCTCAACCCCCTGATCTCGCCTAATAACATGCCGAGAGCCTCCTTCTCCAACTTTCCTTCATTGGGGGAGGGGGGGGGGGGTGACCTACGTGCCCTCCCGCTTTTTTCAAATGGACTCTCTATCTAGCTTTTCTCCGGACTCTCTTGGTTGTCTCTCTTCCCCTTCAAGAGATCCACCCCGTCACTTGCGCTTGACGCTCTCTCTCTTACTTTCTCGCTTCCTTCGCTCCCACCGTTCCGTTTTCCCCCACTCCCCGACACGTTGCTCGAAACTCGACCACGCACTGTTGGCCGTCGTGGCACGTGGGAAATTTCCTCCCCGTCAATTTCACTACCAGCACTCTCACTGCCCACCTCCCGCTCTGCCGTCGGTAACTGGGACCTCTCCATGCAGTCCCCTCCGCAACCGACAGATGTCACTGGCAAACAGTACCGTCTATTGCCGCTAAATTTTCCCTTTATTTCTCTTTTCTTATTTTTTTCTTTATTTATTTTTTCAATTCCTCGCAGCCCTTGCAAACACCCCCTTTTCTTCCTTGATATCCTCCAACTCTGCTTGAACCCCCCTTGACCCCTCTAAGGCCCCATACTCCTAACCACAAACTCCCCTGACTCATTGCCAACCTAACCTCACTTTCCATAAATAACTAAATTACACCTCTCGCCTACGCTGTAAATTAATTTTTATCTTCCCAATTCACCCCGCACAACCCTACTCACCTCCTAGGCTTTCACCCTTACACTCCACTCACACCTTCCACACAAATTCTGTAAAATTCTTTCACCACTTGTCACCGAACACCAACTCTTTACCGCCACCAACATGCAAGTCCGGGTTTATTAATATAAGAACAAGTGACATGGTTAACAAAAAATCAGTTATATTATTATTGATTGCTTAAACCAAATATTTTAATCCTTTTCTTACAGAAATGTTATATTAATAAATATATTTCTTATTCATTGATAATATTATAGGGGTGGATGACACGTAATGTAGGGGTTATTTAGAATAACACTGATGATTCTTAATAGAATATAATATAAAAACAAGATTTTTGTAGCAACAAAGTCCAAAATCTCAAACTACATATATATGTCATATGCAGAAGCATTCGAGGATTAGACTTTCTAAATGATGATACTCTAGAGAGTATGTGTTTTTACAACTCACGCTAATATTTTAATACAGCATCAATTAGAACAATTTTGTGTAAAAACAATAAACAGAAAATAATTTTACCTCTTAAAACACTAAAAGACTTAAAAATGTAGAAGCGGTGATTTCGACCCCGAAATGTGAACGTTTGCCCAAAATTTGTATTATTTTTTTCAAAGTCTGGGATCCTCTTTTCACCTGCAAAGTAACAAAAAAATCGGCACCGGACACCAAAATAACCCCCCTTGTAAGATAGATCCTATTTTTCGTTCTTCAACTGCAAAAGAAAAAAGTCTAGTTCAAAATATTAAAAATCGTTTGAGTGTCTTTTTCACTGGGGAAAACCCAACATTATTACGTCACAGCACCCTGAACTCTCCAGTCGGGAATCTCATATCTCCACTCCTCCACCTTTTCCATTTTAACATTTGGGGACTCCATGTGTGACGTCACTAGATCCAGAATCTCCCAGACAGAGGTTCCGTCTCCCCCTCTCCAACTACATAGATCACGGCTAGCCCGTCTTATCTGCTGTGACACGTCGGTGCCAGTCGCGGGGTGCAGGGTAGAGAGGGGGATTAGGCCACGCACGTTTCGGCGTCCCATAGTCGACCTATACTACTTATATATTACAAACAAGTAATTTGATACGTCATAAAATATTATTTTCTATTAGAAATAACGAAATCTTAAATTTGATATGTTTAAAATCAAATAGACTTTCTAACCAAGCTAAAATATTTTAACATTTTTATTAGAGCTGTGCAGTCGTTTATTCGAATTTCTAATACAAATTCAAGAACACCTGGAACATTGGATTTTTAGTAATAGAAAAAAATTTAACTGTACAACAAACCACCTTGATTTCCTTGAAATATTAAAATTTTCGGATAAAGTTCCGAATAGCTGAATTTTCCGATTTTATTGAAACTTCGTATACTTATGTATTTTGACGCGCTGAAAAAGAAGATTGCGTTGTAAAAACAAGAAAAATACGAAGAAAGTTACGGAAATGCGTTCGGTTACGTTTTTTGCGCTTATTTAAATCAATACGCACAATATTATCAAATATTGGAAATAAAAGTTGTACATCTAATCGATTTACACATATTTTTTCTGTAACATTTTGATCTACAAGTAATAGTTTTCGCGGAAATTAGTGGTACATTGATTATCATGGAAACAGCCCCTTAAAAATCAAGGTTTTTTTGCGTTTAGAGTAGCCAATATGCAAATTTTCGCAAAATCTTTTAAACAAAAGTTGTGAACCTTATCAAGATACATATTTTTTGTTGTAAGCATTTTTTCATACGAGTGATAGTTCTCGAGAAAATTATCGATACATCTGATACAATTTAACAAATTTTAGTGCAATAAGCGACAGGTCTTTCTCCACCATCCGCGCCCCTAGTACTAACAGTTGTGTGTTTCATGCGTGCATTCATTATTTTCGACGGTTTCTTCTCTCCAGTTCTAACCAAGATGAATGAAACATATAATATTTTCAGTGTGAGTAGGATTCTTCAAAAAAGAGAAAAAACACTTCAGTGGTTGAGACAAATTGAACTCATTCCAACTGAACGATTTTGCTCTAACACACAAGAAAGAAATGACTCTTTTAGAGTCTGAACTGACTTGCGGCCAGTTCTCGTCACACAAATACCGTTGCGGAAAATACGTGGTTTGAGAGGTGACACATTTCCACAGCGGCATGTATGCTTATTTCTTATTGTTTCGCTGTAGGCTTCAATATAGAACAAACCATCCGGGAAAGTAGCATTGTCGAAGGTCAGTTGATTTTGCGAGAAACTGTTGCAGACCGCTTTTTTTTTTGTCGGAAGATCTGCATGGTTTCTCTTGACAGTCACTTCAAAGAGGAAGGTCGCATTGGAGGTGTCGGAGAAGTAGTTGAAATAGATGAGTGCAAAATCGGCCGCCCAAAAAATGAGAAAGGACGAATAGTTGAAGGATCATGGATCCTCGGAATGATTCACAGAGGTCATTCTTACAACTATCGGTTGGAAATCTGTCCCGATAATAAGCGAGATCAGGCTACTCTAATCAGATTAATAAAAAAGGATGTAGCAGAAGAAACAGCGATTCACACCGATTGCTGGAAGGGCTATGTCATTCTCGAAAATCACGGATTTGTTCACCAAAGTGTTAATCATTCCGAGGAGTTTGTGAATAGCAATACCGGAGCACATACTCAAAACATCGAGTCATCTTGGCGGTGGATGCGAAGATTCCACTCACGATGAGGAGTGCATAAGAGCAATCTTGCAGATCATCTTTTCGGATTTTTGTGGCGGTGACGGCTCAAGGAAATAGATGCTGATCCATTTCAAGAACTAATCGCAAATATTAAAGTATGCTACCCTGGCCATGATTATAATCAGCATTCTCAATTGAAGTAAATGCAAATGAATTTTGCAAAAATAAAATTTAAAAAAATCAAAAAAAAGATTAATGAAAAATATTACAAAATATAAAAAAAATCTTCTTCAAAATACTCCAACCTTCCCACGGTAAAGAACGTGAGTAGGTACCAAGCCGAAACCAATGGAGATACAATGCAAAAACAAAGATCTATTGTACAAGCAGTTGGATAAACAACATTATACCTGTGATCAATCACAGGGGTGCCTTCCCGCCCCCACAATAGGCTGGAAAGGAAGTCGTGTGTGACCTAAGTTATTTCTGTGACCTGTCACAGGGGTGCCTTCACGCCCCGACGATAGGCTGGAAAGGAGGTCGTGTGTGACTTAAGTTATTTCTGTGACCTGTCACAGGGATGCCTTTCCGCCCCCACAAAACCTGTGAAAGGGGGTCGTGTGTGACCTAACTTATTTCTATGACCTGTCACAGGGGTGCCTTCCAGCCCCCACAATAGGCTGAAAAGGAAGTCGTGTCTGACTTAAGTTATTTCTGTGACCTGTCACAGCGGTGTCTTCCCGCCCCCACGATAGGCTGGAAAGGAGGTATTGTGTGACCTTAGTTATTTCTGTGACATGTAACAGGGGTGCCTTCCCTCCCTCACGATAGGCTGGAAAGGAGGTTGTGTGTGACTTAAGTTTTTTCTGTGACCTGTCACAGGGTGCCTTCCCGCCCCCGCGATAGGCTGGAAAGGAGGTCATGTGTGACCTAAGTTATTTCTGTGACCTGTCACAGGGGTGCGTTCCCGCCCCCACAGCACCTGGGTAAGGGGGTCGTGTGTGATCTAAGTTATTTATGTGACCTGTCACAGGGATGCCTTCCCGTCCCCACAAAACCTGGGGAAGGGGGTCATGTGTGACCCAAGTCATTTCTATGACCTATCACAGGGGTGCCTTCCCGCCCCCACATTAGGCTGGAAAGGAGGTCTTGTGTGACCTTAGTTATTTCTGTGCCCTGTAACAGGGGTGCTTTCCCTCCCCCACGATAGGCTGAAAAGGAGGTCGTGTGTGACCTAAGTTATTTCTGTGACCTGTCACAGGGTGCCTTCAGGCCCCCGCGATAGGCTGGAAAGGAGGTCATGTGTGACCTAAGGTATTTCTGTGACCTGTCACAAGGGTGCCTTCCCGCCCCGACGATAGGCTGGAAAGGAGGTCATGTGTGACTTACGTTATTTCTGTGACCTGTCACAGGGGTGCCTTCCCGCCCCGACGATAGGCTGGAAAGGAGGTCATGTGTGACTTAAGTTATTTCTGTGACCTGTCACAGAGGTGCCTTCCCGCCCCACAATAGGCTGGAAAGGAGGTCGTGTGTGACCTAACTTATTTCTATGACCTGTCACAGGGGTGCCTTTCAGCCCCCACAATAGGCT
>CAKNWW010298408.1:0-11096 GCA_932074435.1 Andricus kollari | reverse complement strand
TAAATGTTCGTAAGGCCTCCAGACATACCATTCAGCTGCTATTTTTTCAATTTAGCAAAAGCAACATTCGTTATTTATTCCCAAATTTCATTTTTTTTTTTTTAAACTTTTTAAGTGTGCCACTTCTCGAAAGATTCTCAAGTTCAATAGGACAGGGCTTACACCAGTATCATAACTATACGTAAATAACTTTGAAAGTATCAGACAAAGAAAAAAAATTATTTATAATGTTATAAACAAATTATTCAATAGGTGTTATTTTAGCGTGATTTGCGTGGATTGTTTTCTGAAATTCATCGCATTTACATAAAATTTGAGATAGGTTAATGTAAGATTACAATCAGTTTAAAATAGCTTCTCTTTTGCGATTTTTCAAACAATTGTTGTGAATAAATACACATTTCAATCCTTTTTCCATAAGGAGTCTAATTCTTTAAGGAATCAGAAATTTAATGTCTTGCCAATGACCCTTTGTTGTAATATTTTTCAAATTTACTGCGAATGCTAATTATTTTAAAAATCTTCATAAATAATTACCTATTTTCACATTTTCACCATGAATAGGATCAATTTTTTTCACCGAATCATCTAATAATAACAATATCTCGTTTCTGTCATGTTTTCCAGAACTACACAAACTTTTAATTATTTCAACAGTTTTTATAACTAGATTCCGCAAAGAAAATTTGAATATCGCCAACTTTCCTCTAAAAACACCTTTGAAATCTTTGTGAAATCATTTAAAATCTTTGCAATATTTTGAATCTTTGTGAAATATTTCGAAAACTCTGTGAAATCTCTCTGCAATCTTTTAAATCTTTTTGAAGTCTCTAAAAATCATTTAAAATCTCTTGATATGATTGGAAATCCATTTGAATCTCTTTAAATCTTTTAAAATCTTTTGGAATCTCTGGAAATCATTTGAAATCAATTGAAATCTTATAAAATCACTGAAAATCATTTCAAATCTTTTAAAATATTTGAAAATCCTTTTAAATCTCTTAAACTCTTGAAATCTTTGAAATATTGTTTAATTTTTTTAAATCTTTGGAAATCATTGAAAATCTCTTGAAATGTTTGGAAATCCTTTCGAACTTTTTTGAATCTTTTAAAATCTCTAGAAATTCTTTGAAATCTTCAGGTGTTTTTTGAGATCATTGAAATATTTGAAATGTTTGTGAAACTTTTGAAATCTATTTAAATCTCTATGATTAATTTTAAATCTCTTTAGATCTCTTGGAATCTTTTAAAATCTTTAGGAATCGCTTAAAGCCTTTAGGAATCTTTTGAAGTGTTCAAAATCTATGTCAAATCATTTGAAATCTTTTGAAGTCTCTTTAAAGCTCTTTGAAGCTCTTTCAATCTTTTAAAATCTTCAGAAATACCTTGAAATATTTAGGAATCCTTCAAAATCTTCGAAATTTTTGTGAAATTTTCGAAATCTTCATGAAATCTTTTGGAATTGTTGAAATCTGATATCTGGTTTACAATAAAAAGTTGAATGTTCGTTTCCCTTGGTCAGACAAATAAGCGTTCGACAAGAATTCGCACATGTTTTCTCTTTTTCTTTTTGGTTTTGTGACGTGATTTCTTAGCCAAATTAATATTATTATTATTATTATTATTACAAATGGGCAAGGGGCATCTAAGTTCCATAGCATTGAGGTTATCTAAATGTAACCTATTGTACTGTTCCCTCGGATATAGTTCTCCTTCATGAGGCCGGTTTCCGCCATATAGGCATTTATTGCCGCAGAGGGAATGTCTACGAAATCATCTATTTCACAGGAATGATTTCCCAAATGCTTCACTCTAAGGCTTACAGGCACACCTCATTCGCAAAGGATGCGATGTCATGTTTTCTCACGAAAGTCGCGTTTTCGATAGCGAGGGTCAGTGTCGATTTTCTTATTAGTCAAAGATGCTTCTTTAAGCGGCAGTACGGCCCGAAGGCATTTTTACGACTATTTTCACCTGCTTTCATTCAAGGGAGTTTTTTAGACTTGTCTGAACGTGATTCTTTGATAACATTTTTAGAGTTTAACATTCCTTTAGTCATCTTACAATACCTCTTGTTTTTTCCAGGAGCCACTTTTCCAAGGCAGGCTTGGCCGAAGCTAATCTAATATAAAAAATGTGGCAGTTTTGCTGACTACTAGTCTAACTACTGCTGACCACGACTGATCAGTTATCAACAAAACTACCACACTTTTTATCAATGATACCCTGGTTGACATTAATTAACACCAATTACTACATCTAATCTAATATACTTTTAATCTTGTAAGTAAACTTCTGAATCAAGAGTATCCAAAAGCTTAATGGATTACGTAAACTATGTACTAAGTTTAGTTTCAACAACCAGGACACAAAATGCAATGCTTCGAGACAATAGGTATTTCCGTGTTTCGACTCCCTCGAATGTCAGAACTTTATCGAGTGTACGTGTAGCTTTGATACAAGATAGAGCAGCCAACACCTTTGAAAAGCTTGACAAGCACGAAATGATGCATGTTTCAGGTAACAATGGAGGTTACAACAATTACCAGAACGGAGGAGGAAATTATAATGCTGGACCCAACTATAATTATCAGTACGGTTCCAACTCTGTGGACAACAATTACAACAGCTATGCTGGATATTCGAGTAATTCCTTTGGATCGGGAATTTCAACACCCACCTACGGCACACCAGCTTACCATTAAACGAAGTTAGAATACTTATTAAGGACTAATGCATGATGTGCATAATCTCTTACCTCCTTTTTACACCATAATTAATTAATGATAAATAAATTACAAAAAAGTAGCTTCTAAGTAATTAACATATTAATGGACTGCAATTACCTTCCGTGAGAAGCTAATATCTCATTATAAACTCTCAAGATTAGACGTGTGATAATTACCATGTTGATTCTGCCTTCTGCTTTCCGTGACCAAAGACACAAAATCTAATCGCAAAATAAAACATTTTTTCATTTAATGAAATAAGTGGTCAGACGAGAGAGCTATTGTCAATAAGAAAATTTTAATCCATCGAAAATTAGTCCAGGATAGTTTTATATCTTTTTTTTTGTAACTCTTCATTGTTCATCTCGAGTAAATCTTATCAATCTGTAAGTGCCGCAAACAATCCCATATAGTATATTTAATGTTATACGTTAAAATTTAAGTCTATCGTGTAATCTATTAATAAAAATATTTTTATAATAAATAAATCTTTCACTGTATACATTTTTAATCTCTACATTTTTAAATCTCCTATTTGTATTTTGTAATAAATTATTTAAAGCATGCCATGCTATTTCAAATGAATTTTTGATTTCGATTTGTGAAAAGTGAACGAGAAAGAGCCCCAACCGTTAAGTGCTGGTACATAAAAACCTGCACGAGGATTTTCCATTTGGAAACTGTTCACTCCCTGCAGACACATCAAGGAATAAAGTCCTGTGTGTGATCAGCACTCAACAGACAGCAGACGCAGAACGAGCACTTTCTCCAATGCATAAAGCTGTGCTAGTAAAAATACAGTCACGTAATGCGAACGCATGGTGCCTGTATGATCATCCTGAAAACCTTGCTTATGGTAATAGCTTTGCGTGGGAATCAGTTGTTTTAATGCACATAAACTAACCCACATTTGAGTCTTGATATAATAAAACTGCAGAGGAAATTTCTTACAGCAATGAAATATTACATTTATCTGGCCGCAGTACTTACGAAAAAGATTTAAAATACAAATTCCAAATAGTAGAAGGCATCCATTTGAATTTATTAGAATACGTGCAAATATTTTTCTTAAAGCTTTTTAGTACAACATTCGGCACACCATTCAGCATAACTGGACAAAATTTTGTCGAGATGTTATAAGTAATAAATACGTGAGATAAAAAAAACTAATTCTTGGTATGAAAACACAAAAATATCACTGTCTTATGTCAACATCTTATATCAAAATAAAATTGTTTCTTGGTAGATTTTGGAATTGTAATTAAATTTTGGAACCTAATGACCATTGAAAATTACTTTTTTTGATTGGTATCACTGAATGGACCAGAAGGCAAGAACATAGTCAAATAATGCTTACAACTGTCACTCATGTTGGGTTAGGTTCGGCAACAAATGATGTCGGCCAACCTTTTGTACTTTCCGAGATCCGAAAGTGTCAATAAATCTCGATTAATAACAAATACTAAAAAATAAATACTTTTTCATCTTTGATTTTGTCATCAGAAGCGACGACCTACTATTCTATAAGAAGCAACAAACTTCGAAAATATTTTTTTGAAATATTAAAAACAAGTAAATAATTGATTTTATAAAATACTCTTTTTTTCGGAAATAATTAAACGAATAGTTAAAATTTCCCGGTGTTTTAATTACTGTTCTCAATCATTTTCTACAATTTTATGTATAAAAATAACACTTTTCGACTGAAATGATCTCAACACAAATGTGCAAGAAATAGAAATTTTCCCTCAAGTTTTCCCCTGAATTCGATTCGAGGATATCTCACAACTATATTTCGATGAAAAGCAGAATCGTCGACATTGATGACTTCTTTGACAAAATTGATTTAAAATGTAAAAAAATCGTAATTTTACGTCTTTCTTGAAAGATAAGCGAACTACGAGAAAAGTCAGAACAGTACATTTATTTCTTAAATAAAGTTTTATTAAACGGGCATTTAAGTTCTTTTTCTTCCAACTCATTTCTATGAATCAGTATTTCCAAGTTCAAGGGGAAATAATGGTTATTTTAGCAGTTTTATGTTAGTAAATGGTTAATTACGTTATAAAAGAATCGACTTGCATTGAGGAAGATAAGCAACTTAAAAAATTAAAATAATTTATTTAATTATGTACACAAAAACTTTTGCGATCAATCTAAAATAATTACACTTGCTTCATTTGTACTTTTTATTTTTCTTATTTCCCTCAACCCAAAGCAATTTTTTTATAACGTAATAAACTTTTTACTTCCATAAAACTGTGAGAATAATCATTTACAGTTACAAAAATTATTGTATATAGTTTATATACACATATATTGAAAATCAAAAATTGTATGGTGGACAACAAAATGACATTTTTTATTTGTTTAATACATTTTTCTGTATTAAAAAAATGAAAATATCAGTATTTTGTCTACTATATATGAACTTTTTCACCTGATTTTTCTCCTGTTAAAATACAAAAATCTAATTTATAAAAATTTAGATGGAATAAAAAAGAAAGTAAAATTTCCCGTTTCATAGAAATTTAATCCACAAAGGTACTATTTTCACTAATTCTCTTATCTCTTTTAGTCTACGAGAAAAACTCATTATAGGATGAGAATGTAAAAACAATTTTGTTATTATACATATACATATTTGTAGATCATTTTTGGTTCAACACTTTTTGCCTATTTATCTTTTTTCGTACCTTGCGTCGGTTTTCCAATTTTTTACATTCTCATCAGAGAAGGTATTAGATTTGTGTAAAATTTGATCCTCTCCGTTTTTTTCAATGTCCACGGTTTGAGACCTTCTGAACCCAAAGGGGTTAACACGATAACTTTTGAAATAATTGACAGATTGAATTGGGGTTTGGTATACTCGTTATGTGTCGTAAAATAAAGGTCAAGTTCGTTAGCCAGCCATTTTGAATAAAAATTCAAAAAGTGAGCGCTTTTTCAAAATTTCTGAGGCCACTTTTTTCAAATTTAAAAATTCTATGTGTGGATGTTTGTAGTACTCAAAAATACAAACAATTTATCCTGGAGACTTTTTTTGATTAAACAAAAATTACTGGAGTTATAGCATTTTAAAAATACCAAAACCAAAAGAAAATGAACATTGTAAGCCAAACAACGCACGATATGAAAAAAAATTTTTCTTCTATCAAAAAAAGTCATGGAAAAATTTGGGTCGCCTTTTTGAGTCCTATTAATATCTGTCCATATAATTTTTAAATATTATTTATAAATTTTACACAAATCTAATACCTCCTCATTACAGGTCGAGAATGGAAAAATGAAAAAATCGATGAATGCTATTTTTCAAGAACGCGTTTTTAAAATTGTCAAATAAAAATCGGTCAAACAGAGTCGAAGAGACGGATTTTTCAAAAAAAGTTACAAAAAATTTCAAAGTCCTGTATCTTGACCAATTTTTTTGGTTTTTAAACAATATTCCACCTTTATCCCACGGGATGCAACCTACGTCACAGGATCATATCTATTCCTCGGAACCCAACCTATTCCGTGGAACTCTTCCTATCATCGATACCTCCCTTATCGCAAGAAACCCCACCTATTCCGCGGGACCCGACCTATACCTTGAGACCCGCCTTATCTTACGGGACCCCAGACTTCCCAAGAGACTAATACTAATAATTAATTTTATCTATCTCTCGGGACTTCAGCTATCCCACAGGACCCCACCTATCCTGCATGTCCCATCCTATCACACGGGATCCCTTCTTTTTGCTTTTGCTCGCGTCCATACTTATCCCCTGGGGCCTGCTTAAACTACAGGATTCCACTTATCCCTCGAGGATAAGTAACCTATATAAGTAACCTAGATAACCTATTTCAGAAGACCAAACCTATCCCATGGGATCCCGCTATCCTTCAAGACCGCCTCCACCCTATCCCACGAGAGCCCACTTATAGCTCGGGACACTCCTTATTCCACGGGAAATCAACTAATCCACAACCCAAGCCCACCCATCCACCAATACCTCACGGGACCCCTGACCCATCCCAACGAACTCCAGCTATTCCAAGGTGACAAAACCATGGGACAAAGCATTTGATCATGGGACAAAGTAACAAACCCATAGAACCGAACTTCGGGATGATCAGACACTTCGTAATAAATTTAATTTTTGACGAACTTCTATTTCGCTGGAGTAATTCTCTACAACTTGTTAAATATCAAATGTACTAATTTTAAAACCTCCCTACACTTGATATTCCAACCTAGAGTGGATAATAATCTTCAATTAAAAGCACATACATAAGTAAAATAATAAATTTCAGTTTTAAATTATTAACACATACAGAGCTTCAACTATTAATTTAATAATAAGTCATGACTGTACTTACACTAGTATGTAGTCATCAATTTTTAACGATCAGCGTATCAAGGAAAGATCTTTTGATTGAAATATTATGAAATATTCCATAGAACAATTTCGTTGAACCAAACAAAAATTTGTCTGGTTGTCTATTTTTAAAGAAAATTTCCTTGAAGATTATACGTGAAGTGTAACTTTACCTTGTTTGATTATACGGTACTTCAATGTACCTATATTTTTGTTTTATTTTCATATTTCAGTACATAAAACATTAATTTTCTTCTTCGTATTGAAAATTCTCTTTATAAATTTGAAACAGGAATATAACTCCTCAATCTGTGAAAAGAACTATAAGTAGATTACTCTCGTGATAAAAAAAATCCTTTAAAGCGACATTTTGCCCTGAATAAATTATGTGCCCTCAAAGAAAGCTTTTTATTCGAGGCAAGTAAATAAGCCGTCAAGTTTAGCTCTCTCTTGGGTGCACTCTCGTTTTTAGTAAGTAGAGAAGTTTGCTCTGCAAAGTATCGCTAGAACGACCTTCAATAAATGGGATCGTGAAATGAACAATTAGACATCTCAATTAGTAGCAGCTACTTTAATGATTTTCATTTATTGCATTGATTGAGTACCCCTTTATTGTTTAATTAAATTGCGGTCGTTCGCTTCGCATCAAATAATTACGACCGTTGCATTTCGAGTTTCATTACTTCAAGAACCTACCCTCTACAGTGAATTTTCTTAATTCCTCATTAAAAAGTTCAATTATCTATACCACAAGCTATACTTACACAATGTGTATAATTATTTTTTATTTTAATTTCGAAAGATTGATTAAAGATATTTAATCATTTAAAAGTTAGTGACAAACAATATTATTAATATCTGCAAAGTATTATGTAATTTATTCAACGGTATGATACTAAATTAATAATTGTCATTAAGATCATGAATGTGCCAAATGTGTAATATGCTCTTGCATTGTTGCATGGATCTTATAACTTCTTAATATCAGACAGACCCTGTAGACAGAATTTAATATCTTTCAAGTGCACATAATAAAGCTCTCTATAATCCTTTCCTTTAGAGATTCAATAAACTTAAGAAATTTAATTGCTGTAATAAAGTTAGATATAGAAAGCATATTCATAAGATGCGTTCTTCTCAAAATAGTTCTATTTAATATTTATTGCAATTATGGAGTTCATGAGCTTGGTATACCTTAAAGAGCCGTTATTAAAAATTATGAGAATAGATTAAAAAATGACTTCTTAATTTGCTAGATAAGTATTCATGTTGCAAGATCCTGCATTTTTATCTTAAAATTTTTAGAAATAAAAGTTTCTCCAGACATGAAATAAAGATGAAAAATTCTGGTTGATGATTAAATTCTAAGAAATGAAAAGTGTAGTAAATATGAAAAATCGAATGAAGACTTTAGAATTAAATATATTATTCTCTATTTTTTTATTACTCGTCAGCTATTTCGAGAAAAATAGAGAAAAAATTGTAACAATATATTATTTAAATTATTTTATATAATGGTTCACCATTGCTTAAGTTACACGGACAAGATAGTTGTTTGATGTTTTAGTGATCCTGTCTCTGAATATTGGATATAGAGTTTTATGTGACTAGTCTTATAAAATTTAAGAAGCATTCTTATACATTTCCAGTGACTTGCATTGAATAGCAGGGGAAAAGTGAACACTATTTAATCAAAAGCCACTGACATTTTATAATGCTAGTCACATAGAATTCTATATCCAAGATTCATACAGAGTATTAATAAATATTTTTTTCCGTGTATTTTGCAAGGAGAATATATTTTCGCCCTGGAAACAATTTCTTATTTTGTGAAAGAGCTAAAATTATAAGAACTCTTGTACTTATTTTCTGCCATCATATTTCTGTGCAGTAAAATATCTACATTGAATTTTATACTGCATTATTCATCGAGAATTATCAAGAGTTTTGTACCGTTTCATGGATATTAAACTTTTGACGAAGTCTGTGCACCGGCTGAAACATACATATCTTCGCAGTCTTTGTACAACTTATCTTTTGTGCCATATTTCTTGACCGTTTTATCAAAGTAACTTGTTCAAAAGAAATTAAGATGAAAATATAGTTATTACTTCCTTTGTGCATGAGATTCGAGTCACGAACCTTCATGAGAATGTTCTACTTTCGATAATAATTTTATTATTGAACAAAGTAATTGAGTTCAAATAAACGTATCATGGGACAATTAATATTAAATATCACAAGAGAAATGACAATGGTTGCAAAACTTCGTTGTTCTAATTAAATTCCTGTGAGTGTGTGCACTGCGATTTTTTTATTAATATACATCGTTGAACGATAGTCGCACATGTAAAGTATAACGATAAACTCTTACTAGTGACTGGTGAAAGGTTTATATGATGTTAATCGCCACAATGAATTAATTGAACTTTAAAGAAAGATAAGTTATTCAAAAAGTTTTTATTCATTAAAATATACAAAACATTTTTTATGGAAAAAATTCTCAGTGCTATATTGTAAAATATTTATGAGTAACTGAATTGATGCGTCCTACTTTAGTGAATAATTAACCAATCGGTCCAAACAACTTTATGGAAGGTACCAAAAAATCAGAAAATAATTAAATATTTCTTTAATTATTTTTCTCAAAATCCGTAAAATTTACACAAAAAGTATTTAAGTCATTTTCGCAAAACAACCCTTTGACAGTTTTTCAGAGGGACACAAGGAAAACTTTCATATGACGTCCTGACTCGACTTTATGGAGTGAATTTTTCAGAACTTATTCAAATTCACTTACGCTGCTCCATGAAATTAACATAAATTTTATGTAAATTTTTTGTTGTAAACTACAAAACTTGAGTCTAATCTTATTTGTTACATTTACATCATGAAAGACGGTTCTTGGCCAAATCGATATTTGAAAGCAAGCTTATCCACTTATGTAGCTGAAACTATACTAAAGACTGGGATTACTGTTAAAGCTCACATTAAAATACCGAGTTTAGAGTTTTACTGATCGAGATAAGCTTCAGATTCAAGTAAGCTTTACTTATTACGCTCATAAAGTATTAAAATCGCTAAAATTCAGACAAGACATATTTACGAATGTTTATTATTATTTTTGAAATAAACTACTTTTAGCTAAAGAATCATTCTTTTCTTGAAAAAAATCAGAAAAGTTAAAAAAATGGTTTTAGACGACATTTTAGATTAAAAACCTAACAATTTCTGACAAAGCTGACTGTCAGTCGCATGTATTGGTGTTTCCGAATATCTTTATATCTGTTGTAATTACGAAACTTACCACGTTCGTGCAGAATTTTGATTACTTTTCCAGGTTGAACCTTTTCCATCTCCTTTACAACCTATAATAATAGTGTTTGTTTCAAATTTTGTAACTAAAAGAAAATTAAGGATTCTCTGTGAATCTTGAATGATTTCCTGCCACATATTAAGAATACCAACAATAGAAAGTGCTACTTAAAGAGATTCAATAGGAAAAATGACTTTGATTTAGTTGTAAGTAGTTTCTTTTCGAGGTTAATTTGACTTCAACTGATGCTAAAATTAAAATTTATTCATCAATTATATTTATAATTATGTAATTATGAATAATAAAATTTCAAACGTTTCTTTCCCTCATATTGACCTATTCCACGGTTTTAGTGAATTATATTGCTGCCATACTCGATACTCTTCAATAGCGCCGTAATATCAGCGTAATAATTGTGCAATAATGCCTATTAAGGGGTTGTCCATATATTACGTAACGATTTTTTGGACAATTGACTATCCCCCCCCCCCCCCAACATTGTTACGTGGGTTTCAGCTATCTGATTTTCTTACTATAAATTAAACTTTTTCTACGTGTGCAAAACTTATCAATTTTTCATGTGTACAGTTTTCGACAAAATAATAATAATACATAATCATATTTCAGAAAGAATCATTTATGATCGAGTCAAAATTTTTTGAAATATTAACAAAAATATTAGATTTTTTT
>CAKNWW010298384.1:0-10519 GCA_932074435.1 Andricus kollari | reverse complement strand
AACAACAACAAAAACCACATACACTACAACTAAAATACCCATACGCCGATATTCAGTATCTCGACCAATCTCAACCAATACAATCAGGAACGCCACAAAATCGACAAAGAGAAAGAACTCCACAACAACAGGAACCACATACACTACAACTAAAATACCCATACGCTGATATTCAAAATTTCGACCAATCTCGACCAATACAATCAGGAACACCAAGAAATCGACAAAGAGAAAGAACCCCACAACAACAGGAACCACATACAGTACAGCTAAAATACCCATACGCCGATATTCAAAATCTCGATCAATCTCGACCAATACAATCAGGAACACCACGAAATCGACAAAGAGAAAGAACTCCACAACAACAGGAACCACATACACGACAACTAAAATACCCATACGCTGATATTCAAAATCTGGACCAATCTCGACCAATACAATCAGGAACACCACGAAATCAACAAAGAGAAAGAACTCCACAACAACAAGAACAACTACAACTACAACAAGACCCAAATAGACTAGATGCGCTACAAGTTCGGCACCAACAAATAGAGCAAGAACTATATCAACTACTACACCCAATACATAATCCACAAAAACGACAACGACAAGAAGTTGTATATAAACTACAACTACAATACCCACTTGCCAATATTCATATTATCGACCAGCCAACAATTATTCATTGTTTTGACAAGCAAATTAAGGCTTTTGTGGCAATAATTGACAACGTAGTTACAACGTATGCTTGTGAACTTATAGCTGATCCTCCTTTCATTCCTTTTATTCCGGATGCTACTTATCGGAGAAAGAACATCTATACTCCCGTTGATTGTGCTATAAATGATAAAGTAAGATGTATCGCATATGTAGATGAACATGCAAAAGTTTTCGGAGTGAAGCCTCCACCACACCCTAACGAAAATTTTCGAAAAGGTAAATAAATATAATATAATGTACCTAAAATCTAATGGAAGAATTTTGGGAGCTAACCTTGCATTTATGATGGCCTCAGACTCACCACACTATTGACACTATTCCACACTTTATTTGGGCAATGACACTAGTTTCCTAGTAATTCGGCAAAAAGTGACAATGAAGATACTATTTGCTCACAAATTATCGCTAACGCTGCTATTTCTTTCCTTTCTTGAATTTATTTAGGGATCACCAATAAATTTAGGTGATGGGAAAGAGGGAGCGGTAGTCTCAAAATCTTACTGTTTCTAATGAATTAACAAAGTAGTTCTAATTTCAATGAAGTAGTGGAATTTTCAATCACATAAGGGAATTCTCAATAGAGCAGATTAATTTTCTACGAGAAAAGATTTTCAACAGAATGTGAAAATTTGATTTGATTAATTCTTATTTTCTTATTTTTTCTTTTTTCTAGACATTTTTACTTAAGCAGTTGAATTTTTAAACTAAAGAAGATCAGATTTTAACCGAAATTGCAGCACTTGATGTTCCAATAAGGAGAATCAATTTTTAATTTAAAAAAGTGAATTTTCCACAAAACAGTTCAAGCTTGTACCAACAGTTTGATTTTCTACCATACTGTTGAATTTCCAAGCAAAAGAAAAACAATTTTCAACAAAACAGATGAGTTTCTAACCCTAGAACACGAAATTCAAGAAAAGAATAATTTTCAACCAATCAATTGAATTTTTAGCAAAATAGTTAAACTATAGTTTGAAAAATTAATTTTAAGAAAAAAGTTGTTGTAAAATTGTAAATCTTTAACCAAACAAATGAACTTTTGAGAAAGTAGTTCTAATTTCAACTAGAATGAAAACAATTACTATTTAATATTTCAATATAAAAAGACTTGAATTAACCAACAACAAGAGAACTAATTTTCAACTGAGTGATTGAATCTTCAACTAAAACAGATTGAATTGAAACAAACAGTTGCATTTTTAACTAAAAAATTGATATTCAACCAGAAAAAGCCGAATTTTCAACAAAATACATATATTTTCAACCAATTGATTAAAATCGTTTGTTTTAATTGAAATTATTTTGGTTGAGAACTCCTGTTAAATTTTTGGTGGAGAATTTATCTTTCTTATAAGAAAATTTTATAATTTGGTTAGAGATCGAATAATTTTGTTGAAAATTCAATAATTTTGTTAAACAGTTGAGCTTCATGTTGAAAAATGCAACTGTTTTGTTGTAAATTTGACTTTTTGGATTAAAACTCAAACAATTTGATTAAATTTCTTTTTTTCTTCAACTTACACATTTTTTCGGTTAATTTAACTATTTTCTTAAGGATGTCTCTTTTTGTTTTCAATCTCGATATTAAACTTTCTTTACCAGTGACCGGTATTATTTTTCTGGATCTACTGGCATTTATTAAAACTATTAAAGTATTAATATATTTTCTATTCAATGAAAAATTTGTCTCTAGTTTTTACCAACTAAGGTACGAAGACAACAAAAACATTGCATTTTCAACCAAAAATGATCACTCTCTTACCAAATTTTTCAAATCACAACAAATGGATCAAATATTCAAACCAAAAATCCTCCGTGATTTTAATTGTTAATAATATGGATCTTCTTGCTTAAATGCTTAATGAATGTCAAAACCACTCTTAAAATATATCCGATGACTTTTCACGCTAGGATGTTTTTTGAACGTTTATTGCAAATATTTTCCCTGACTTCATAGTATATTTAAACACTCGCTTTGGAAACTTTTCACGGTAGATGATGCTTCCTGCACTTATTTTTGAGCATTTTTTTATTTCAATAGTATAATCATGAAATCTCCCGTGGTTTTGATATTTTCGGAAATAGCGGTTCCCATGCTTGAATCTTTCAGAGATGCTAAAATAATCAGAATGTTAAAATAATCAGTCAAGTTAATAGCTAAAAAAATTTATTTATTTGGGTATGATCCACAAAATATGATTTATCTAGCCAAATCTAACTTCAGGTTCGAAGTTACTAAAAAAATGTATCATTAGACATTTTGACAAAAAGCCATTTTGTGTCCTTTGTGATTAATCAGTAGCTAACAGTAGTCTCAGATGTGACAAATAGTTATACATCTGAAATTCTTTTGGATTTGAGATTTATATCAAATTTTTCATTGTGTAATTTTGAAACGCGAAAATATTTTTTTTAAGACTTCATGCTCTTAAAATTTGCATTTTGACAGTTACAAGTTGTTAGAACTTCAAATAAAAATCTAATTTTCTGAGTTGAGCTATGATTTCTTTAATTTAATATTTGCACAGGTTTAGAGAATACAATTTAAAGTGCTAACATTTTGTATATTTAAAGCTTAAGGAATTTGTATTTAAAAGCTTTAGAAACGTTACAAAACATTAGTTTTTAATAGTTTAAGAACACAAATATTTCTTTTCTTTTCAAGGTGATCCAGCCAAACTAAATCCTACCCCATCTACGTCTTTTATCACTCGTAAGGGCCAAGTCTTTGAGGTGACGCAAAATCCTCAATCGAAAATTGTGGAAGGAATAAGACTTCTTCCTTTTAATAAGCTCATTTTTCAAAATAATGGAATGAATGATGTTATTTCAAACTATCCTGTTGTTTGTTGTGGCATACGCTTTTCGGGGCACAGAACAGAGCACAGACATATTGTGGGAGCTTCGCTCTTCGAAAACGCGGGACCGCAATTCCTATACAATCCTAGTTATACCCTAGTTGAGCAGCCAAAGTAAATCTTCACCCATGTCTTAAATTTTGTTCTACTACTCGATCTTTTTAAAACGAGATATGCAAAATATACTGATTCAAATAATAGAATAAAAAATAACACGGGCGATTTGATTCGAAACAATTCACTCAATGAAATGCAATTCATGGCTGCTTTGCCGCTTTTTCCGAAAGTGGAAAATTTGGAAATTTGGGAAATCTCCATTCGATCCAATCCCAAGCAAAATACAAAAGAAAATGTGTTTCGTTGAGATATATAACTTAAAGGTAGAATTTTTTTATCGAGATTTTTTCGGAAAAATTATTTTTAAACTAATATAGTTAATATCTTAATTTCTATTAAGCTTCACCAAAAATCCTTTTCGGAATTTTAACTGGGATGCAAAAGGAACCTCTAAGCCAAGTATCAAATCAATATTCCTGCTCAATATTCTTATAATATTTTTTGCTTTATTCAAATATTAACTGATGGTTTTCACCTCCAAGAGTATATTTTATAGGTTTTATAGCATTTTTTCCTGAATTCCAAAGTTAAGTCTGAATCTTCAAAATAAAACATATTCTGGGTTATTTTCTAAATCTGCGTGCTTTTTTTATTTTAAAAATGAAGCTGAGGCTATTTATTCTAAGAGCTCTCAAAGAGAAAACGGACATGTTTGCTTTTGAGTGAATAAATAAGTAGAACGAGAAAAATTCCACTTATATAATAAGTCACTTGTTTACAGAAGAAAATTCTTGTTTATTTCGTAATGTCAAATTTTCTTCAGCTAGCGCTGCATTTTTAAATGCATTTAATTGCAAAAACCTTACCATAGCATTAAACCTCATCATGGCGTTGAAATGCAGAAACATTACAATTTAGGCCTTTTAATTTGAAAATTTTCAAAATTGACTAAAATTTAACTCAAAACCAGCACAAAGGATCGAAAATTTTATGAAAAAGCGAGAGATATGTACAGTAAGGTAGTTGAAAAATGCACTGGTCATTTTTTCCGAATTTTTATGTATGTCGCCCCCAAATTTCTTCAAATCCACGAGAAAATATATTGGTTTAAAAAAAATATATATATATATATATATTCATCTCGCAAGGTCCATAAGCATGTATTTTCCATAAGAAAAAAGAGATTTTTGTAAATTTTATTCAGA
Source organism: Andricus kollari (assembly GCA_932074435.1). NCBI lineage: Eukaryota > Metazoa > Arthropoda > Insecta > Hymenoptera > Cynipidae > Andricus > Andricus kollari. The sequence continues at coordinate 5,673 of CAKNWW010298384.1, read as the reverse complement.
ATTGTAAATATTACGTGAATCAAGTCAAAACTCAACATTTTTTTAACAATTATCTACAGAACACAAATGAATAATAACATTTTGAATATCATCCCCTATAAGTCTGTTTTATGGGTTTCCGAAAAAACCACATAAGTGAAAAAATGGGTTTTGTGAGTTTTTGGCGCTAATGATAATATTTTTGCAATTTTTAAATCAAAAATGTTTCTAATACATAAAATACTACTTTGCACTTATAATTGGATGTTGGTATAAATTTGTTGAAAAATCTGTTATTGTTTTTAACCATTTTCTCTTGTTATATTACAACCACTAATTACTATTTATAATAATGTTCTCCTTGAATAATGCTAGAAAGTTGCAATTTTTAAAATAAAATGTTGCACTTTTTGTCACCTTTTCAATTAAAGTAAGGTACCCAGAGTAATGTAATTAAATTGATAAAAATAATTGTTTAAACAATTTATTATTATTTTTAATAATATTCTCTTTGAATAATGTTAGAAAGTTGCAGATTTTTCTGAAATTTTAAAACTTTTATCCACTTTCAACTTGAGATAAAAATAATTGCAAGTTAACAAACATTGTTTTAAAAACAATTTTTTTTAAATTTATACCTATCTTTTCTGAGATGATTGACAGAAAGTTGCGGTTTTTCTGAAATGTTTTACTTTGTTTTTGGATTTTTAGTTACAAAAAAATAATAAATAAACATTAGAGAGACTAATTCTGTAAACAATCTTTCTTTTTGAATATATTTTTTTGAAATAAAACAGATATTTTAAATATTCTTCAAATTTTCTTTGTTGATCATATAGAATAGAAATTTTACTTGAAGTCGTTACTGAGAGCCTTTTTGTTCAAATCAATAATTAAAATAATATTAATTTTTTCCCTGGTTTCGGTTAAGTCAACTGAAGTTAAGTTGAATCGTAGTATTAGATAAATTTTAACAAAGTTGATTCCGAGAGGCAATAAAGTAACTTTTGCGTCAGAAAAAAACCTATAAAATAAAAATTAACTTCTTTAGCAACTTAATTACATCCTAATTCAAGGCAAATTATGTTCACAATGTTTTCTAAATAATTTTAATTTGCAATGAAAAATTAGAAAAATGTACGGTCGGATATTTTTTCTTTTTTAATCGAAAGAAGAACTTTGTTAAAAAGTAGCTCATGAGGACCATGCGTATGCGTAATTTATTTATAGCATATATTAATACATTGTAATAAATTGGAGACAGGCCAGGTCATCTTACGATTTCAAAATCTAGCCTTCTCATTGTTTCATTAGATACTAAAATGTTACAGCATCGCGTCGTTTCATTAAAATTTTCTATTTTTCGCGTTTTGCATGCTTATAACTTTTTTCAAATCATTATATATAGTCTTAAATAATTATTTACTACCAAGTTATTAGTTTTAAATAAGTAATGAATTTTTAACAAAATAGTTTAATTTTTAACCAAGAGGATGAATTCTTAACCAAGAAGATTAATTTTATACGAAAATAATTTTTGCTACGAAAATGTTCTACTAAGATAATGAATCTTGAACCAAAAAAATAAATTTTTAACTGAAAGGATACATTTTCAACCAAAATATTTTTTAATATTCAATCAAAAACAATTAAAATTTCCCCCAAAAAATGACTCATTTACAAAACAGTTGAGTTTTCCTCCAAATTGTTGAATTTTCATGCCAAAAAGACCAATTTTTTACAAACAAATTTAATTTTGACCCTGAAGATATAAATTTTCAATAAAAAAGTTCATTATCAACCGAATAGTTAAACTTGTTACGAAAATAATTGAATCTTTAACCCGACAGGAAGAATTTTGAACAAAATAGATACATTATCAACCAAACAAAATGAATTTAAAACAAATGTATCACTTGGTATTTCATCCAAAAAGGATTTTTTAGTCAAGAAACAAAATTTAACTAAATTTTCTACCCAATTGGGAAATTTTCCAGCCAAAAGGACGAATTTGTTGAAACTTGGTAGAATGTTGAACTCTTTTGTTAAATATTTATTTTTTGTTAAAAAATTATTTCTTCTTATAAAAGTTGAACTATTTTGTTGAAAAATCTTTTCTTTTTCTTCTGAATTAATTTTTTCAACTGAAAATTTAATTAAATTACCACTTTTAGTTGAAACTCCCTATATTTTGTTTCCAGATTCGTCCTTTTTGGTAGAAGATTTAACTATTTTGGTGTAAATGTCATCTTTTTTGGGTAAAAAGGCATATTTTCGATTTAAGATAAACCGTTTTGGTTATGGTTTCAACTATTTTGTTTAAAATCCGTATTTTTTTATTAATTTCAACTGTTTTTTACATTAATCCAAATATTTCTTGGTTGAAATATCAGTTATTCTAGTATGTCTAGTATGCACGATAACTTCTAAATTAATTAGCCGATCAGCCATTCAGCACATTGTTTTAGGGCCTGCAAAATAAGAACGAGCTTGTAAGCTAAATATTTCGAATACAAATTTAAAAAGTTAGAACATTTTCAAAAGTGTTGATACCATTTTCTTAAGATTTCAAAATTCTATATACGGCTATTCGTATTACCCGGAAAGTCGAACAATTTATTCTTACGACTTTTTTCGATCAAAGAGAAATTATTAGAGTCATAGCATTTGCAAAATTCAAAAAAACAAAAGAAAATTAATATTTTAGGCCAAACAACGCACGATAAGGAAAAACTCAAGAAAAGAAAAAGTTGCTTTTTGAAAACCTTACAAGATTATTATAACATCTTTTTGAATTTGTTTGTAAAATGGAAATTTCAAATTTTGATCACACAAAAAAATAGTAATAAATAAAAAAAAAACATTTCGCGGTCAAATTATGCAAGATACAAAAAAAATAAGTGAACAAAAATTATGCGATTAGGCGATTTTTATGATAATAAGATGTATTTTTTTAAATTATTGATAATAAGACGCAGTTTTAATAGAATTTTTGAAAAAAATTTCATCGAATTTCCGGATTTTCAGAAACAAATGTTTGAACTCGATTTTCAAAAAAAAAACTTTTGATTTTCTCTAAAAAATGTTTAATGATAGTTTACAATTTGCTATAAAAGCCCTGTAAATATAAATTAATACTTCTAAGAGTGATAAAATTTCAACACCCGCCAGAAACACTTTTGCCGCTTTTCCGAAAAATAATACAGGTGAGGTTACATTATTTTTGTTATTAACAACAACTTACTGTTAAATAAATTTAATTTTTATTTTGTTATTTATATATATTTACCGATTTCAGTCAAATCTACATCTTCTAGAGAGCCTATCCAAGAGAAAGGCTGTAAACTTTGCTTAACTGTTGCTGGGAAAGCAAAGCCTCACAAATGTGCTACATCAAGTCGGATTCAAAATATGAAGCAGCTTTTATTAGAATCCAAAATAGTATATTTTGGAGTATTGAAATATTTACAGATTGTAACAAAGTTGAACACCTGTAAATCAATCAATTTTCAACTTTTTATGACCAAAGGACTTCTTGAAAAACGTCCAAGCCTCAATAGATTATTCAGTTATTGTTTTAAGGCAACATTTTATCATACTTTTTTACCACACTTTGCAATAAAAAATAGCCCTACTTTTTGAATATCTCAGAACATTAGTTACGTTCTTATTTTTTTTTAAATTTGATTTTTGGAAAAAGCGCTCCCACGATTTTTTTCATATCAAATTTTGAATTAGTGAAAAAGCGTTCCTAAGATTATTTCAAAGTTTTGCCATAAAAGCACGTATATTATGATAAAGTAATATTCCGCGAAAAAATTTCTGGTTATATGTTTTTTCAGTTAAAATTGGTTGAGGCTTACAGTGATCTGATATGTAGTCTAGCATCATTGAAAATTTGCCTGAGTCTTAAGGATTTCTCGGCAACGATAAGGTCGAATAATCAAATAGTAAATGTACATACAGCAATTAATTTTTTCACGGCCGTAGTGAGAAAAAATTTCCGGGAGGATTTTTCAAGCGGTACACTCTCAAAGACTCAGAAAAGTATAATATCCATTATGTACATATTCCCAGAACTTCTGGGGTGGTGGAATAAACCCTCTTAATCCCCCGCTGTGATTGCAGCATTGACTATGTTTAAATAACATCAGTCTGCGGTTACGGCATCAGTCTTGTGACAATGAATCTCCTTATCAGGACACTGCTCCCTACGATAGCAGTTTTAATTCACATTCGTGGTAAGTGACCCTAATTATCTAAATTAAATTATTTAATTTCACGTTAGATTAAGTTCAGAGATTTCCATTTCAGTTTGTCGCAAACTATACTCTAAAAGCTTAACTAATTTTAATTGAAAATTAGGCAAAGGCCTTTCTTCGATATTATTCAAATCTTAAAGCTTTTATTAACTAATTATTTAATTCCAAACACTTGAAACTTGAAGCTGCTCAATTTTTGCCGTGCCAAAATTAATTTTGTTTAGCATAGTTCTGAAATCGGTTCATATCTTCTGTACTTTTGTTTTTGATTTGAAGATTCAAATTCTTGAAACTAAGAAAGGAATCTCTCATTATTTGAAAAGTTATAATGGATTTTTATGTATGTACCGTTTTTGCTAGTGAATATCAATAACAAATTAGAAATTCAAATGAAAGTGTTTTGCTTGTGTTTTTGGAATTTCAAAGAAATCCAGTTTAAAATTGTTTTGTTGTCAATGCTTCAACATAGAATTTTTCATTGTTAAATTTTTGTATTGACATTCAAGCTTTTAAAAATCACAATAATCTTTATTTTCTTTTTGCAGAATCAAATTCTTCTTCTGGACATAACGGAGAAGGTTCGTCCTGGCCATATTGGTATCCACCACAACCAGAAACATCACAACGGCGACAAAGTGAAACGCCTCCACAACACCTACAACATCCACAACAAAATCTACAAGCACCATATCAACCACATACACTACTATTTCGAGAACCACAACTAGAACCAGAAGTACATCAACAACCACATACTCTACTATTTCGAGAACCACATCTAGAACAAGAACTACATGAACAGCAACCAATACAATCAGAAACACCACGACATCGACAAATACACAGAAATCCAGGAAAACGACCACAAGAACCACAACAAAAACCACATACACTACAACTAAAAGACGCATACGCCGATATTCAGTATTTCAACCAATCTCAACCAGTACCACATACACTACAACTAAAATACCCCTACGATGATTTTCAAAATCTCGACCAATCTCGACCAATACAATCAGGAACACCACGAAATCGACAAAGAGAAAGAATTCCACAACAACAGGAACCACATACACTACGATTAAAAAACCCATACGATGATTTTCAAAATCTCGACCAATCTCGACCAATACAATCAGGAACACCACGAAATCGACAAAGAGAGAGAACTCCACAACAACAAGAACAACTACAACTACAACAAGACCCAAATATACTAGATGCGCAAACAGCACGAAAACAACAAATAGAGCAAGAATTACATCAACTACTACAACCGATACACATTCCAGAAGTACGACAACGGCAAGAAATTCTATATCATCTACAACCACAATACCCACTTGCCAATATTCATATTATCGACCAGCCAACGATTATTAATTGTTTTGACAAGCAAATTAAGGCTTTTGTGGCAATAATTGACAAC
>CAKNWW010298358.1:0-21090 GCA_932074435.1 Andricus kollari | reverse complement strand
TTATTAAACTTTTGAACCCAAAATTGCTGAATTTGAAATGTTTGGATTGTTAATGCCTCAAATGCAGAAGAGTTTTATTTTGAGATAAAAAGTATTTCAGCTTTGAAAGCTTCAATTTTTTAATTGTAATGACCAGGAAAAAAATTGTTGCAAACTAAGAAATACATATTGAGAAAAAATACTCCTAAATCTATAGCGAAAACATTATTAAGTCTCTATTTACAACTGTTTATTTGCTTTTGTGGTAAGTTGACTCAAAATAAAATTGCATAAGTCTTTAATCGATCTTTAACAAAGGAGGTGTACATAAATGTTATAGATTTAAATACGTTGAACCCAGTATCGGATTTAGCCGATGTTAGAGATATTTGCACACCCTTAGTTTCCATGAAGTTGCGCTTTAACTTCCTCGAGCTCCCTGCATATTATATATTACATTTTCCATCACGAATAAGGAATTTCGTAATCATTCTTTTTCGATAAAAAATGCATTGATTCATATAAATTTTTATCAAGGTGAAAGAAAATATGAATGTTGTGTTTTATAACAAAAATGATACTTTGTATCGTTTAAAAATATCCATATACAAAGTTATAAATATACACCTATAATAAAATTTTAGTTATTTCTTACATCGTGCATGTGTGATAATACTTGATAAAATATAAGATAATTTTGAATACAAATTAAACTAAAATATTTTCTAGAAGGGAGTCACCAAAGAAACTTATGTCCATCGAAATAATAGTTTCCCCATAATTGTAGATATTTGTCTCGTATCTCTTTTCAGATAAGAATAAAATTTGCAGAAATAAAAATCGAAAAATGTTTCTGCCATTCAAAAATATTATTCTTGAAGTGTATCAAGACGTCTGCGGGAGGTTGTTCAAAGTAGTTTCAAAAGCATTGTAATAAAATTACAGTTCATTAACAAGAAAAAGTACAATTAAGATAAACGAATTCGAAAGTAGTAGTTAAGGAATAACTGTGACCGATTTGTGATAAAATTAATAAACTAAAAATTATAATTGAAGAACAATTTAAAAGTCATATTAAAAAAATCGATATAATAACTCCAGGAAAGTTAGATAATTTTTACTACTAAATACTAAAATTGCAATGGGCCCAATATTCATTGGTATCTTCCTTTTTTTTGTATTTTCTGTACCTGCATAAGCCTGCCTGACCTTCTACGACGTCTGAATTACAAATAGCGTCAACTACTCCGGTTGGGGTTTCCTTTTGCAGTTGCACTCTGCATTTTTGTTCACCAACTGGACCCACGGTATCGTATTCAATACAATTTTCTTTCAATAGCTGCTGTAATTGTGCTGGTTCCTTATCTCTTAGATAAAATAAACAATTTCGAGGATGATGTGCGTGAAGTCCTAACTTTGAACAATATGCACTGACTCCGCATTTTGCTCCCATTACAAAAGCGTTTCCACAGCCACAGCAAAACTCGTATTTGCACTGGCTACAAGTAAAATGCATACAGCCTGAAATTAAATGTTGGGCAAATAATTAGATTAATGATTAAACATAGAATTAGATTAACTCAGATTAAACATTAGATTTCGAATTGAGCTTTTAACTACTCTTGAAATATATGGTACACCTCCCATAGTGTTCCTTGAAATCTTTTAAAAATCCTTTTTATTCCTTCCAATCACCTGAAATCCCGTTAAATATTGAGTCCCATGCAAACGTTTAAAATTGATTAAAATGTCTAGAAATTCTATGCAATCCCGTAAAACTTTAGAAATATCTTAAGGGCATGTGATACTTCAATCGGGGTCAGTTCCCCGGGTTTTTGTCCACAAAACTTAAAATTGGTAAAAACTGAATTCGGAGATGCTATAAAATAGAATAACGGACGTCCCCGAACTCTTTTTTAAGGGATAAAAGCAAAAAATATATATTCTGCTAAATAAAATTTTTCTGTATATGCACTATTTGGGGGTTAGGATCGGTTGTCAAGTCTCTGTCATTCCGATAATGTTGGTATCTGTTGTACCGAGTGGCATAGAGGGCGTCCTAACGAGCATAAATTAAATTATTTATGAAATATTTTTTTTTGATTGCCTACAAAAAAGCTTAGTTCCGGGACATTAGTTACTATGTTTTATTACTTGTCCTAAGTTTTCGACCAAAAATATTGTGTAGTTTGCAAGTAAAGCTGCGGGGAGAATTGTAACACACATAACCTCAAAATACACACATATTAATCAAATTTAGCAAAATGAAATTTTTTTAATTATTCCACAACAGAAGAGTTCGGGGACGTCCGTTAGCATGTTCGCTATCATCCCCCATAATTTGAAGGAAAAATCTTTATTATTGTAGGAAAAAAGCCGGGGGAACCTAACACTGCTAAAAGCGATCATTGTTTATGTATCACATGCCCTTAAATTTGGTTAAAACTCTTTAAAATCCGTTTAAGTCCTTCAGATCCTTCATAAATGCAGTCAATTTTTCAATCTTTTACTTATTCAAATTTCTTGAAATATATAATGTATACAATTTTTTAAATCCTATGTTGTTTCTTTGAAAATATTTCGGGATTTGAAAATCCCGTGTGAAACATTACAAATCATATGAAATTCATCGAAATAAATTGAGATCTCTTCCAATACTTTGAAAAGCTTTTAAATCCCTTGAAATCCCTTAACATTTTCTGAGATTTCCTGGAATTCGCTTGAAATCTTTTGGTTCTTTAAGATCTCTTGACGCCCCCTGAATTCCTTTTACATCCCTTGAAATCTTGAAATCTGGTGTATGTTCTAAAGACAAGTGGTCAACCTCTCGATTGGAATTAATTAGATTAAACAGAAGATTAAACTTAGAAACAGATTTCTTAGAGCCAAAGAAACTTTTTTGGGATTAAAGAATATTTGTTTGGTTCGAAGAAATGTTTTGAGAATGCAGAGGTCCCAAGTGATTGGCGGAAAGTGATTTTCATCCCATTTACAAGGCAAAGTTTTTCGTAAAGTCTGCATTAAAAAGTCAGTAAAATAACAAAAGAAAAGATCAAAGTTCAATGCGATTTTATGACATGAAAGTCATGTACGGATCAGATACAGGAAAAAAGTTGAGGGTAGTTAGGAAATTCGAATATGTGATTTTGTTGATGAAAGAGTATGGAGTGTAGAATTGGCTTCTAAAAGCGGTAAAAGCAATACATGAAGTTATTAATAAAGCGCACGGAGAAAAACGAAGGTTAAAAATTAAGAGTCAAAATAATTTAGAGTCAATCAGACCTTCTAGTACCTAGATGGTCAGACCTTTCTTCTATAATTTTTTTGACACAGTCAAGGAGACTTTCATTTTAGGTTTTTCTTGAAAATCGCAGAAGGTCAGACTGAATATCAGAATAATCAAGTTGTCCATTTAGGATGGTTAAGTTGACCATCTTATCAAGTTTTGCCCGGGGATGATAAAGTTGAGCAAATTATTTTGACCATCAGAGATGGTCAGTTTGACTGTCTGGAAGGCTGTCCTACAGTTTACCTCAAATATAGTCTGCCTGACTCTCTAGATCTAGATGTTCAGGCTGATCGTCCAGTTTTCTCTGTGCGATTAATGGGCAACTGAGTGTTAGTTTTAATATTAGGCAGTGGGTGGGCAAAAGGTTGCGTTATGTCCGCATTGCTATTCATCTTATTATGGATAAATATCTACATTGGAAAATTTCAAACTTTTTTTATCCCAAAATCAGATGGAAATATTGCAGAGCTTTTCTCCAGGCACATGGAGAAAACTGGAAGGCCAGCTTGAACATATATATTAAGCTCGGTATTAAGTAAAGAATTAAAACTTCATGGATTGATTACCTCCACGTGATAAAGAATATTTAAATTTGCATTTCGGACAATCTATGCCGTTATCTGCTAAATGTTTGGCAAGACCAGCTGCCTGATTATCTGGATCATTTTGATCCTTCCATGCGGCGAATTGCACACAAGTAATTCCTTCGTGCTGTTTTTCCCACTAAAATATACATATATGATAAACATAGTATGTTTTGTTGAAGTATATAAGGTAGATTGATTCTATAACTTGAAACGTTATATAAAAAATACTCACTGGTCTTCGACAAATTGCACAAGTAATAGATCGACAATCCGGACAAATCAATCGCTTTTGATTAGGGTTTGCGTAAAATCCACTTGAACACTGGAAATGTATTAATAACATTTTTAATTCGTTCAAAATTTTGTAATAGTCAATTGACAAATACCCAGTAAAAATAAAGTCATTGGGATGAATTAAGAAAACTACACTAGAAGCCTCCATGAATCTTGCTTTGCGACAAAAACGAATTGGAGCAGTGTGTGAAATCGCATAAATTCCGAAATAAGTAATTTAATCTTGAAATCCGCCATTCGCCCGGATTCGGCGAAAAATTGTTAGGGAACCTAATTCATTTCAATGCGTCAGCACAAATTATTTTCAGTGTCAGCAAATTCATTTTAATTCGGGAGATTTTCAGTCAAGCTGTACCTGAATTCGCCAGCGCAAATACTGTTCAAGACTGGTCAATTTTTCTTAATTTGGAGTAGTGAAAGCTGCACTCGAATTCAACCAAATTCGTGACGGAAAATTTCATCAATAGTTGATTTATATTCAGTTTAATTTGTAATAGGGGAACCAACGTGCAGGGTATAAAGGATCCGTTATAACTGTTCAACAAATATAGTTCCTTAGCCCCAGTGGGGGTGCCCTGGATGCACGCATGCACTTGTTATCAGTTTTTTTTCGAATAGAACTTGACGACGCATTCCAGTGAATTCATCCCAGCTCAAAATTCTTGTACAGAAACCTCACAAGATCCTGTACATTTTCCTGTACAGGAATCTGCACACGAATCTGTAAAGGTAATTTTGACGGTTCCTGTGCAGGAATTTGGAGAAGGAAACTGTTCAAGATCCTGCAAAGGAAGTTGCACCGACAAAGGAACCTTTGAGTGATGCTGTACGGATCTCTGTACAGGTTCCTTTGCGAACAAAACTGAGGCGCAGGTACCTATACAGGATCCTTTACAGAAATCCATCGCGGAAACTCATGTCGCTTACAGCTATAAAGTTGGCTTCCTTTTATTCCCTTGAAGATGCAACTCGCCATCGAGAGAGCCAAGCCACTAGCGAATCCTCGCGGATTAGTTCCTACGCCGGTATATATAGGGTCCTGAACATGTTCCTGTACATGAACGCACACCTTAATTGACTGTATGGAGGAACATGTACAGGATTATTCAAAGGTTAGCTTGTATACAGATTCTTTTGCAGGACCATGAACAGATTCCTTCGCCAAATTCTTGCACACAACCGTCAAGATTAACTGTACAGGTTCGTATGCAGTTTCATGTACAGGAACATGTGCTCCATGGTTTCTGTACAGGAATTTTCAGCTGGGATATGCATTCAATTCGCAAAATTTCAATTCACCAGTGCGCCTCAATTTTTTTACAACGAATCAGAAAGCAAGATTCGGTTGAATTCGGGAATGTTAATTCGTCGCAATTCGTCCCAATTATTTTTTTTATTCGGTAGTGAATACATTAGTACTTATGAAGGTTGTTATGTTTTACCTGAACACACCACTTAAAGTTCGGATCTTGCATCAGTGTTCTATCCCTAAGTTTCCTCTGAAACAGTTCGTGAATTGGTGGATCCAAAAGTGACTTTAACTGAATGTCCAAAATACTAAAGTACTCTAATACTTCATCTTCAGTGGCATCAGTCAAGTCCGGCTCCTTGCAAAATGGACACACAGCGTCTGTTATACTGCGATCACTAATTTGTATTGTAAAATAGTTTTTCGCACAGTCATTGCAACATCGGTGAGTGCATTTCAGCATAGAAATCATCTGTAGTTTTTAGAAATAAGTAATTAGTAAAGTTGAGTAAAACTCGAAAAATAAATAAGTAAATATGTATCGTAGAAATAGAGAAAGAGGAATCCAGATTCGCATGCACGAAGCATACTAAAACATTACAATTAAATTTAAGAGTGTCTACCTTTACCCTAACTTTCATTTTACGGTAACTTCTTAGCTATAATAATAATAATTAGAAACAGAATACAATCATTTTTATATATTTTTACCTGACTCATAGCAAAACGACTCGTGCAGAGTTCGCATTCTTGCTGTAAAAAAGCTAAAGCGGATTCTACGCTTGAGCATTCTTTTGCTGCATGAAGTGCCTCTGCATTTCCAAATTTAAGAGCCAACAAACTAGCGGCTACTTCGGCTTCATCATAGGTTGATGCTTGGCCTTCAGCTAATAGACGACGTGCAACTCTCTATAAAACAAAATTATAATGTAATGGAATAATTAGTTTATGAGATTCTTTTAATGTTTCTAAATTATATAAATACATAAGTATATTCAAAGGTTGAAATATTTTTCCTTTTTTTTGTAACCGTACTTGATATGAATTAATTTTTTTTTAAATATAGCTGATAATTTTAATTTCACTGTTTACAAATTAAATTATTTACATATTTAATTTTGCAAATAATAGTTAAAATTTTTCGAAGCATCCTTCATTATAAATTATTGTAAGTTAAGGTAAATGCGGTTTAAAAATTGATTAAGTTTGTTTCATGCAATTATAAACGATTCGGATTAACACACCAACGTCTATAAACGAGCTCTTAAAATAAATTTCTTTGTACCATTTTACACTGGATTTTATAAGCCAATGAATTCGTTTGAATTATATTTGGAATTTTTGATCTTATTTTCTAGAATTTTTTATTTTTGACTTGATTACATGATTGTACGGCTGTTTTAAGCAACATTATATGTATCAAATAATGATTTAATGAAAAATTATGCACTCTTGTGCATGCAGCTATTGAGTAACATCTATTTAGAAGTATTACTATAATTTACAATATTCTTGAACAAAAAAATACTTGAAATAATTTTCAACTTTCTGAATACGAAATATTTCAGTCCAAAGTATTTTATTATGCATACGACATAGTTGACAACTTGAAAATGTATGAGTTTGGGATGAAATTTTTCATTTTGAATTTTGTATGCAACTGACGAATTACGATTTGTGAGCTTCAGATACATTTTTTTTTCAATAATGCCTATAATGTTACGTAGAACATGAGATCATCGGTTGAGTTTTTTCGGATCAAAACCTCCAATAAATTTCAAGAATCCGTCGATGATGATTAATTCTAATCCTATTTCAAGCATTATTTGATGCAAACACTAAAAAAATTCTTGGAGTCAGAGAAATGCATTTCTGTTACGAATACGAATTTCTTCAGTTCGATCAATGAGTGTAATTCTTTGCACTGAGAATATTTCAAGGGTGCCGGTACAGAGATAACCAAAAAAATTGGAATTTTTCAGGAGAGCGAAAAAACATTCTGTAAAATCGAAATCACCACTTAAAAATAAGACAAACTCCACCTCAGAGATGACGTGTTATTGATTCAAGCCTAAAAATATTTTTTTCAGAAAAAGTTGTCCAGTTTCAAGGAAATAGATCAGTTAGTTGACAATCTCAAAGTAACACTGACCATAAATTCGAACAGGCTCGGTTGCGGATTTCGATAAAAAATGTAAAATCATCAGTTTCGATAGAAATTGAAACTTACTTCCAAAATATTGAGTTTCTAAAAGCGGGTGAAAAAGATTTGATCCAAAAAAGTTAGCCAATTCAGAGTAAATTAACAAATTAACCAAGAATTTTGAGGTTACAATTTCACAAGATTTAAAAAGAGAGAGAGAGAGAGAGAGAGAGTGGTTTCTCTTTCAATGCCCTAAAAATGATGCAGGTATAGACTGAAGGGTACAGACCAGAAAAAGACCAAACGTTGTTTGAAACTGATTTTAAAGTGGTATTAAGTTGATCTTTCTTGTCAATAGGGCTGTTAAAAGAAATAAGAATTTGAAGAAATCCTTTTAAAGAAACGCGTATTGGATTTTTTAAGAATTTTTTATGCAATAAAACAATGTTCGGAAAAATGTTGGTTATCTAGTTATTTACTGGTTCTTTACTGCCACCCTTCATTTATTATTTCCAGTTTTAACTTCATGAAGGATTAGACTTAATTTCCACACGTCAAACTACATACTTTAATTAAGTAATTCACGATGACAAAAATGTCCTTTAATAAGCAAAAAATGTACAATTCTTCAGCAGTACGGGAAAGTAACTTTCCCACACCGTGAAGCATGCGCTCTTTGATCCAAACTTTTCCACACGAGTAAGTGACGATACACATTAGAGCGCGCGCATGAAGGAATAGTAAGGAGTAGTATGTCCGTAAAAAAGAAGTGGTCTTCAAATCCTCCAAAATTTTGGAGAGAGAACGACAATAGTGCAGTCACACGCGCAGCCATGAAATACTGAAATCACGGCTGCGCGCAGGACTGCACTAATAAGAGACGCAGATAGTAACTTTCGCATATTTCCAGTTCCACGGTTCCAATCTCGCCAAATGAATTCATTTTTTATCATTTGTTTTTTCCAAAATCGTCTAATTTCGGATTATGGCAGGCCGTTGTCTGGAAAATCTGCTCCATGGACTCTGTCTTTTATATTGTATGGTATCGCCGCCCATGAGTGAATCTGAATATTTAAAAAAACGACACTTTCCAAAAAAATGTGTTTTCGATTTTGTTTACTTCATAAAAAAACTGAATAACTTTTTTAAAAATCGGCTGTGTTAGACTTACCCAGAATTTTGTTATCTTCGATTAAAAAAAAAAAACCCCAAAGCGAGAAGCTACTACAATTTACTGATAAAATAATATAAATGACCGATAAATTAATATAAATTTCCCAAATTCCCGGTAAGAACCCCGCACTAAAAAAAACTAGTCATCGGTCTGAGTTCAAAATAAAGAAATTTAAAAAAATCCACCGAGACCTTTTTTGCGATGTAAATGGTGTAGGGTTCTTTATGATATCCCAAAGTTTCAAATTAAAAAATCGCTGCATTTATTACAAAAATATCCTAAGTGACAGGTGCAGAAATTAGGCAGATCTGACTCGTGGGAACTGGGCAGCACTCGCTGTCGGCCGAACGCAAGCATTACGCTACAGCGTAATGGTAAAGTAATGGTAAAGTAATGTTAAAGTAATATGACATTATAATTATTAAGAGAAGCAAAATAAATATGTAAACTGTTGAAATTATAATAATACGTTAAAATTTACATTAAATGTTTATGCGGTAGTTGCAAGAAGTTGCTTTTTCAGCGTTAAAATATAAAAAAACAAAGTGGCTGTCATTGAAGTCGGGCCCCTGCATGTTGGCAACCCGCTTGAAGCCGTCGTTAACAGACTGTAATGACAGCCACTCAGTTTTTTATTTTTTAACGCTGAAAAAGCAACTTCTTGCAATTACCGCATGACCATTCAATGTAAATTTTAACGTATTATTATAATTTTAACAGTTTACATATTTATTTTGCTTCTCTTAATAATTATAATGCCACATTACTTTAACATTACTTCAACATTACTTTACCATTACTTTACCATTACCCTGTAGCGTAATGCTTGCGTTCGGCCGGTCCGCCAGGGGCATATGGCTTGTGCTGCAAACTTAATACTCGTCCTGAACTGCGGCAGAAATTTTGTTTAGCTTAATGACGGTTTTAAAACACTAAATAACCACTTTTTGCTTTAATCATTATGTGTCTTTGGTATGATACAAATATTTCCTTGGTTCAATGAAATTTACCTTGATTTAGAAGTTTTTCAGTGAATGAATATTAAAAGTGCACTGGAACACATTTAAACGCTAAAGGATTATAAGTATTGAAGCTTATTTGTTAGTGTATCAAAGAACAAGAATACCTACCATCTTTGTCCGCAGCTGTAAAAAGAAAACAATATCTTTCATTATAGACTTAAT
Source organism: Andricus kollari (assembly GCA_932074435.1). Lineage (NCBI taxonomy): Eukaryota > Metazoa > Arthropoda > Insecta > Hymenoptera > Cynipidae > Andricus > Andricus kollari. The sequence goes on along the minus strand of CAKNWW010298358.1, from coordinate 11,191 downwards.
TCTAGGATTAGCACGCACAAAGGGAAGAGTTCAACCGATAAAAGATCGATTTTTATCGAGCTCTTTGTAGACATTGGTCTGTCAACATCGGGATTTTGACGATTGGCAGACACTTGCTGGCACTCATCTACTGACCTCCCTCTCGTTTATGAGAGATTCCTTGCTATTATTCTTCCTCTGCTTGGATTCCTTGACAGGATTTTTTCTTCTTCTCGTAATCTTTGGGCTCTTGCCCTCAAATTGCTGGACGAAACTTGCAACCATGGAATACCTCTTAGACTTTTCCTTTTTCTCATTTTTATCATATATTGAGATTGTATTGCCACCTTTGCCTTTCACAGTGATATTTTTCTTTACAGCTGTTATGAATGATTCTGAAGCATCTTCACTTTTCCGTTCTATATTTTCCATTAAGTACAATTTAGCTGTCGTGACAGCTGAGATTTCAACGTTTTCTTCCAGGGGGGCATCATGCTCCATTAGCGTTTCAGATTGCGTCTCACTGGAAACTGAGGTCTCCATGACACTTCCATTACGACCACTCTTTCCTGATTTTGTAGACACTGATTCAGATGTAATCTCTTCAGAGTTTTCATTGTCAGACTTGTCTTCAGATTCATACTCTGATATTTCAGCTTTTATCTTGTTTAAGGTTTTTTCCAACAAGTAATCAGCATTTGCTAATATATCTAGAGAATCGTGTGATTCGTTTGAGTTAAGTGAATCATTGCTTGAATCTTCCTGAGAATACCTTTGAGACTCTTCTTCAGACTCTTCTTGAGAGTTTTCTTGAGAATCTTCGAGTGGTTCTTCCTGAGACTCTTCTTGAGACTGCTCTTGAGAATCATTTTTAGATTTTTCTTGAGATTCATCTTGAGATTCTTCTTGAGATTCTTCATGTGATTCTTCTCCGTATTTGGTAGATTCTTTCTGATCATTTTTTGAATTTTCCGACCAATTTTGTGACTCCCGTGGTTTGTTTTTTGAGTGCATGCTAATAGATTCTTCAGATATGGATTCATATTCCGAATCAGAACTCGATTCAGGTTGTGATGAATTATCTTCAGGCTTCGTAGATTCAATTTTTCCATTAGTTTCAACCTGATTTGTTTCAATTACTTTATGGTATACATCCTCTTGTTTATCGACAATAGAAACATTTGTAATTGCTCCAGTTAATGCTTCTTTTTTCGGAATAAGCATTTGAGGTGCTTTATCATCTACGAATTGCTCTGCTTTGACCATTTTTTTCGGTGACAGACTTGGAGGAAAAATTGTGGAAGGTTTTAAAAGTTTTGGGTCAATTTGTCTTTGAATTTCCACCGAAACCGTTTGCGCAGGAATTAGTTTGCTTCCCTTCAGAACTGGAATTTTTGATGGAAAAATGCTTTTGAAATTCACTAGCGACTCATCAGAATCGATAATAGGTGATAGTTCAATTCCTTTATTTTCTATCTGGGTGTTGACATTCTCGTTATCATTGGGCTTCTTATTTAAAATATGTTGAGGTCTCCGATTTCTTTCAAAATTTTTATCCATTTGTGAAATTATGTTCTTATTATTACCTTTTGTGTGAATATTTACAACTTTTGTTGCTTCTGCTACCGGTATCCTTGAAATATTATCTTTCAGTTTTCGTTCGCCTTGACTTAGAAGAGGTAATTTATTTAAACTCCGCGGTGGTGCTGTACTTCTCACAATTCCGTACTTTCTAGGTGAGATTGATTTCTTTAACCACTTGACAGGAGATCTTCTCCCAATCACTTTCTTTATTGGCGACCTTGATCTAGCTTTATTTGACCTAGAGTTTGTGATGCTAGAATAAAAACTGGGTGACTTCAAAATTTTATCTGGCTTTTTCTGCTGAAGAGTTTGAAATATTTTGCGAGGCTTATCAATTTTATTCTGTTTTACAACACATGCTGAACTTTTTGTATGCATTTTATTATTCGGCTGAAATGCCATTTTACTGGCAGAAGTAGTTTTAATTAAATTTGCTGAAGATACAGAATCGTTACCTGTTGCTATCGGGGAACCAGATACCTTGATTAATACAGTATCAGCCTTTTCTGTAGACATGCTGGAAATAGTCAAGTTCTGTACAAGCTGATCGGAGGTGTTTCTGATGTTACTTACATTATTATTTGAGTTGTTCTGTAAAGGTATATCAGATTCGATTATTATAGAATTTAATTCTTTAACGAAAGGAGTAACTATCGTTTGTTTTTGGTTTTCGGAACTATTTTCGTGCATAATATTTTGCAATGAAGATGAATGAACTTCTTCTGCGCTTGTGCCTTGCATTATGTCTTCTACCATAGAATCTGTGATTTTTTGTCTTATGTTTTCCTCAAATTTATTTTGAGAAGAATTTTCATTATCAGTTTTACTCACTCCACTTGATTTTTGGAAAGCAATTGAATTTGGAGAGATAGACATCTTATTCTCGTTTTTATTAGTGATATTAACTGAAAGTGATGAACTAAAATTCTTTTCTGTTTCGGAGGTGGGGGTCGTTGTAACTGACGTTAGTTTATTTTGGCCTGAAAAGTATGAAAGGACTGTAAAAAGAGAGCTTCTTCTTTTGGGCTTAATGGAATTAATTTGTTCATTCGATGAATTAGAAATAAGTTCTTTTGATTCGATTGATGTCAAGTTAATTAAAGTGTTTGTACTATTCGAGCTTAATTCCAAATTTCGTGTTGAAGAACAATTTGTGGGAAAAGTAATAGATTCTGCAGTTGAAGTGGTTGATAAATTACCATTATCTTTATTTTCCGGCAAATCTTCAGAAGATGCAATTGAGATCTGAGTATGGTCATTACAAGTTTCAAATGTTTTTGTCGATACAGTTTCTTCAGGATTGAAATCTACTTTCTCTAAATTATTAAATTGGTCGCCTAAATTTTTGTTTACAAGTGTGTTTTCGATTTTAACGTTTTGATTAATTTTTAAATTCAGATTTTGATCATCCTGGTTATTGTCAGGAATTTGATTCAGTCGCAAAGTAGCAGTATGAGATTCAGTGTTACCTTGTCGCTCTCTTAGATCTTTTTCTGCGTTAAGCAACAAGCTATCTTGACTAAGTTGTTCTACTGTACCAAATTTAAAACTTGTACGTACCAGTTTGTTAGAGTTTAGATCAGATTCGGTCGTATTGTGAGTCAGCAGTGGAAGTTTTGACTGATTTACATCTATATTTTTGATGATAGTTTGATCTTCAATTTCAGGGTGAACTGTTCGTTTTTCTTTAAGAATTTTGATTTGAAAGTCCGCTTCGGGATTTTTAATCGTAACAATAGGTGCTACATTATTTTCAAGTTCTAGTTCTTCAGCTCTAGTTTCGTTGTCAACCTTTTTTCCAACTTGATTGGAATCTGTAGTTTGGTTCAGAAGCGTTGACTCCTGGTCATCTGAAAAGGTTTTTAAAGGGTCTTCATTTTCAAGTTTATTTTTGAAGTTTTTTTTGGTCTGAGCATCTTGAATTTGCTGCTCTATACTTTCATTGGCAGTTTGGATTTCTTGCATTTCCGAATCGATAATAGAAGTTTTTTTTGGCGGTAGTGTCTTCAAAGCTGCTGTTAGTGGAATCAGTAACTGTTCCGGTAAAGATTTCATGGCAAGTAAAAGCTGTTCCACTGCTGCTGGTTGTGAGGATTCGAGAAATTCAAGATTTAGAGCATTTTCATTTGAAATTAAATTATTATTCGCCATCGACAATTGAACATAATCTGAAGATGAGGGTATATTACAGTTTTCGGTTGGAGTATTTTGAGACTGGAAAGCTTCACTTCCTTCTTGAGGTGCTTTTTTAATCTCTTCTAATCCTTCTGATGAATTTCCATGTGGTTTAAGGATTTCTTTAAGTTTACTTTCGCCTGCATCCATCGCATTAATAATTTTGTTATTAGAACTAACCATTTCAGTCAAAACGATTTCTTTAACTGCGGATAGATTTGTGCCTAATTTTTGTTCTTTAGTTACTTCAAGTACTTCTATAGCCTCCTGTCTATCTGATATATTTAGTTCCTTTATTAAGAGTGGAAAATTTGAGCTTTCTGAAAGCGCTTTAGATGCCTCTGAATTAACTTGCTGTTTTTCATGATTCTCTTGCAGCACTTTCAATGTTTGAAGTTGATGTAGAAGCAGATGATTGATTTCACTTTGAACTTGCTCTTCCTGATTGAAATTCTCAGCCAATGGTGATATTGTTTTTGATTGTCTCGTTTCGTCATCTGCTAGTTCTTTGTCTTCTCTTTCTATAGACTGCCAAGGATTCCGTCGAGGAATGCTTTGTGATAGTGAATATTTTGATTGCTGTAATGGTGCCAGATTTGGTTGTTCTTGCGTTTTAACTGTAAAATTGTTCTGATCGAGATTAACGCTTTGGAAGATTCTAGGAATCAGTTGCTCATCCATCTGTACCGACCTGCTCTTCACGCTATCGAAACTGCTGAACAAGTCAACCTGACTATTGTTACTTGTCCCCGAAGGATCTTTTTCGAGTTCCCAATTACCAGTGAGTTCTCGCAGGGCAGCCAATTGTTGATGAAAGTCGGCCTGCAACTCCACGAAACGTTCTACTGTTGGAGATATTACCTGCTTCTTAGCTTCTGAGTCCAAATCATCTTGAACCTGTTCAGAACTTCCCGCCAAAGCACTTGATACCCCATCTGCATCTGAAACACACATTTTGACAAGGTCGTGTTGGTAGAAACTGAAAATTAGGCAGAAATTTTAATTGGAAGGTTTTACATTAATGCAGGATTTTAAGTCAAATAGTTACGTTATTTGCTATAGGGCAGCTTACCATGGCGCGGTGCAGCCTCCTCATTTTCCACCCCGGCAGGTGGACCCCAAATTCTCATTAAAAAAGGTTTAAGCTGGTCTTTTTGTAATTCTAATAAAGCACCTTCTTCATTTCCCCCATTGCTATCAAGAGCATTGATGACACTTGTCATCGTATAAGCACCTTTAGACATTATCTTCTGACACTAAAATGATAGAGAAGTGAATGCAGATTAATTAAGAAAATAAATTTTAGATGCAATATATACATATACATATTTTATTATAATGTGAGTTAGATGTGTTCAAAATTATTATTTTTTTGCATCGGATCGGGTTGGGTCAATTTTTCCGGTTAACCCGTCAGTCTGACAATTGATAGACTCGATAGAGTATGAAGCGCCTGGTCACAGCGGACAGTAATCTAACAAAGTTATAATTGAATAATTTTTGAGGAATATGCAAATGCGACTTAGGAGAATCCCTAACCGGTATCAACCCGCAATACTGGAATATTTGTACCCGATTCCTAACCGGTTCTTAAACGAACCCCTATCCTAATTTCATCCCCGGGTTGTAACCGTCACCTACTCGGTTTGTAACTGGTTCCTCATAATCCCCGGGTTGTAACTGTCATCTAACCGGCTTGTAACTGGATCCTCATAATATTGCTCCCCGGTTCTTAACCGGCCCTAACCGATCTCTAACAATATTTAATTTTTTTTCGATCGCCTGATAGAAACCGGTTAGGGCCTGTTAGAGTACACACCAGTATCAAGTGCCTTTTAAGAACCGGTTAGAGACCAGTTAGAAGCTAACTTTGGTCTTTGACAATATTTAATTTCTCTTTTCGATCGCCGTATAGAACCTGTTTAGGACCGGTTTAAAGACACACAAGTATCAAGAGCCTTCTAGTAGCCGGTTAGAGACCAGGTAGAAACTAACTTCAGTCTTTGACAATATTTCATTTCTGTTCCCAAATTGTGGGTAGCCCCGTTTAGTACTGGTAAGAAGATTTTTACAACTAATTTTCTGTTACCATTTTTCATGTAAGGACCGGCTAGGATCCAGTTACATTCCAGATATTGAAACTGAGACCAGTTAAGAACCGGTCAGCGACTGTTAGAAACCAAATGGTTCGGGTCGAATCAAATTGAATTGATAAACTCTATCTTAGCTTGAATTAAATATAAAAAAATTGTTATTTCAACACGCGCTGGTTTGTATCGAATCGAAAACGTCGATATCAGGTTAGGTCGGTTTTGAAAACTTGACATTCGACCGATTTAAGTCCATAACTTGAATTATCTTACCGCAACGCTGATTGTTGTATATTTAATTGAAATCCATTAATAAACTGTACCTGGTTTAGACACAAAAAGTATTAAAATTGCGAATATACAATTTTTGTTTCCGGTTGTTCACACACCAGTATCAAGTGCCTTTTAAGAACCGGTCAGAGACCACTTAGAAACTAACTTCAGTCCTTGACAATATTTAATTTCTCTTTTGGATCGCCGGATAGAACCCGGTTAAAACCGGTTAGAACACACACCAGTGTAAAGTGCCTTTTAGGTACCGCTTAGAGACCAGTTAGAAGCTAACTTTGGTCTTTGACAATATTTAATTTCTCATTTCGGTCGCCGGATAGAAGCCGCTTACGACCGGTTAGAACACACATTAGTGTCAAGTGACTTTTAGGAACTGGCTAGAGACCATTTAGAAGCTAACTTTGATCTTTGACAATATTTAATTTCTGTTTTCGTTCGCCGGACAGAACCCGGTTAGGACCGGTTTAAAGACACACCAGTATCAAGTGCCTTCTAGGAACCGGTTAGAGACCAGTTAGAAGCTAACTTTGGTCTTTGACAATATTTAATTTCTTATTTCGGTCGCCGGATAGAAGCCGCTTAGGACCGGTTAGAACACACATTAGTGTCAAGTGACTTTTAGGAACTGGTTAGAGACCAGTTAGAAGCTAACTTTGGTCTTCGACAATATTTAATTTCTCTTTTCGATCGCCGGATAGAACCCGGTTGGGACCGGTTTAAAGACACACCAGTATCAAGTGCCTTCAAGGGACCGGTTAGCGACCAGTTAGAAACTAACTTCAGTCTTTGACAATATTTAATTTCTGTTCACAAATTCCGGGTAGAACCCGGCTAGGACCGGTTAGAATATTGTTTAAACTTACTTTCTGTTACCATTTCCCATATAAGGACCGGTTAGGATCCGGTTACATTCCAGATATTGAAATTGAGACCAGTTAAGAACCGGTCAGAGACGGTTAGAAACCAAATGGGTTTGTACCCGGTCCCTATCTGGTTTCTAAATGGTTTTTATCTGACATTTCAAGCAGGGCGACAAAGTATCAAAAGGAAGATGATGTGTGATTGGGACTGTTAAATAAATGGTATGCATCATATGCGAGTGCACTAGATAAATACATAAACCAATGAAGCTAACCCAGTGGGTGTGCAATTTGACGACGTCTTTACATCGTTACGAGATGTCTTAACGATATCGTAAAGACATTTTAACGACATGGACATAGGATGTCGTAAAATCATCGTAAATATCTCGTACCGACGTCGTGAAGACGTCTCTAAATTTTGCGCACACTGGGTACCAGTCGATATGTCTCAATCGCAAATTGTCGCATGCGAGATTCAATCTCGCATGCGAGATGGACTCAGATTAGCATTTTCGATCTCGCATGGAAAATCGTATGCGAGATCTAGGGTCATAGTTTCAAGAATAGGGCCCCTGGCCTAGCCCCAGAGTACGCCACGCACTCCACACAGTGGCTGCCGGCCTTGGACCCGAAACCATTTTTCACATCACTAATGTGAGTCAAACATTAAGGAGATATAAGTTCCCAGAAAAAAAGAAAGAATTGATACGGATTGGGGCCAATTAACATTTTTGTAATACGCGTGAATCCAGTTTTCTGATTCGTTCAAAAACATTGAGACGCATTTAGATGAATTGAGACAGCAAGAATTGAATGCGTGTGAATTCATATGAATGCGTGGTGAAGGTCAATTAGAAAAAAAATTAATAAAAAGTGCATGCGTCGAGGCTTGAAACAGCGATCCCTCGTGTATCAGTCCATAGTAGCCGCCACTGAGCTACGAGACAATTTACTAAATATCAACAATAAATTCTATATGCCCCGCACGTTGGGTTTTCTGTTACAGGTTAAATTGTATAAATCAACACATGCTGAAATTCGCCGTGACGCATTGGGGCGAATTCAAGTGTGTATTTTACCCTCGCAAATACAGACGCATTGATCAAAATTGAAGCATTTGCGTGCCGAAGTATTTAAGTGTATTCGCTATAGAAAGATTCTAAATTGAAATACTGTCTTCGCGAATTTAGACGCATTCACACATAAGTCCAATGCATCATTGTCGCAAAGCGGGATTTGCAGGGTGTCTTAGTCTTTTCAATTCAATTCGTAGCAATACTTTCTTTTTTGCTGGGTTACGATCCGAGTTACGATCTTATGTAGAAATTTTGTTTATTTTTATTATTCACAATTATTTGCATTAAGCATGATTCAATAAAAAAATAAATTGCAAATGCACTTACTTTACGTTGTCGTAGCTGAATTGCGCTGGTAACAGCATTCCACAAATCGCCTTTGGAGAGTCTTAATGCATCTTTAGCTTCTGCAATAGATAGATTTCCGATAAAATTTTCTGTTAGCTCCTTCCCTTGTGCTGTTACCAAAACCTGAATAGTTTCTATCATATGAGGCCATTGGGTCGTTAGCCATTCTATTGGATTCAATGCGTCTTGTGACAACGCGACTTGGACATCATCTGTTGAAAATCCTCGCCTCTCAGCTTCACGTAGGAGTTCGACAATTTCTAAGCCTTGGCGAGTTAAAGTAGAAATACCTTGGAAAGCTGAACTGTTGTCAGATTCAACAAATCTTGATAGACTAGGTTCCTGAAAAATTAAAGTTCGAAACGTTGAAAAAAGTAACACCAATTAATTAAAATATTAAGAGAAAAAAAACTTAACTATTAAAGTGAGCATAGAAGGTATGCAAAGTATTAATTATGACTGGTAAAAAATTGTATAATTTATGACCATTTTGATGTTAATTCATTTTTGTCTACTGGTCTAGAATCCGTATTTTTAAATGTTGATTTTTTTAAATTGTGAAAAATGCTCTTTGTCTCCGCTGGGATCCGAATCCAGGTCTTTCAGATTTAAGGTCTGATTCTCTTACCCATTAAGCTACGAAAACACGAGATAATTTCTTCACAACCCCTACAAGATGAATTTAAATGTCATTACTTATACTTATAAGATTTAATTTTTAAACATGAACCTTAACATCAAAAATAAATGTACAATTTTAAGTAAGACTTAGTAGGATATTCAAAACGTATTCGAAACTATATTTCTTTTCAAGCAGAGGAGACTACGCTAAAGTAGATAATGATTAACAGTATAGATAATCTTAATTAACTATACAAAACTAGCCAAGAATGTTGATTGGTTCTTTTAGTATGAGATTTCGTCAATGACAAACCTTGTGTGACGAATTTTCATTGAAAAACTGTAATTATTGCATGAGAACAAAAAATTAATTTTCATCATGAAAAAAACATTAGACGTTTTTTATATTTATGCTTTTCATATTTAATTACATTTTTTTATGTCATGATTTTACATGAGAATAGAAATCTGAAGTTTAATGAATTATATTTATAAGCAAAAAGTTTTAATTTTCATTGTTTATAAATATTTCAGGACTTTCTATTTCATATTCCACTGTCCAACACTAGATAACCAACAGCAGACCAATTCCATGTCAAATCATCTGAACAATTTCAGCTATTGTTAGTAATTTTGATGAAAATTCTAGTATGCGTTCTCTTAGATGTTGAAGATAAACCCAAAAATAATTTTTGGAAAAATCAAAAAACTCAGGAGATATTCAATATTGACAATTTTGGTCCTTTTTTGCTTAAACTTTCATAACGACTTCAAGACATCCTATGTCCATGTCGTTAAGATGTCTTTACGATGTCGAAAATACATCGTCAGATCGCATGACGTCTTTATGATATCGTAAAGACATCTTAACGACATGGACCTAGGATGTCGTAAAGTCGTCGTGAAGATATCGTAACGATGTCGTAAAGACTTCGCCCATTTTTGCGCCCACTGGGTCTGCACTCTGAAGTTTGTGCATACATTTTTAATTATTTCTCGAAAACTAAGGGAGATCCCATTTTGACATTTACAGGGCTTGTATAGGGCATTATAACCTAACTATATAAAAAAATGAAGAAAATAAAAAGTAGGCGGTATTCAGAAATGCAGATTAAATATTAATTTTTGAAAAATCCAAGAAGTTAATGAAATTTTTTTTGTTAAAAAAACATTTTTTCAAAACTGCGTCCTATTATGCATAATTAAAAAAATACACCTTATTATCATTAAAATCACCAAAATTATGAAAGTTTAAGAAAAAAAGGATTAAAATTTTCAATTTTGAATATCTCCTAAGTTTTTTGATTTTTTCAAAAATCATTTAAGGGGGTTTCTTTTAACAGCTTAAAGAACGGTTAACAGAATTTTCATCAAAATTAATAACAACAGCTGAAATTCTTCAGATGATTTGGCATGGAATCGCTCAGGAGCTTATCGTCGAATTTGGCTAGCGTGATTGACCACACTGCACCTCTATGTTTCAATTTTGGAAAAAATAAAAAACTTAGGAGATATTCAAAATTTAAAATTTTGGTCCTTTTTTCTTAAGCTTTCATAACTTTGGTGATTCTGATGATAATAAGGTGTGATTTTTTTAATTATTCATAATAGGACACAGTTTTGAAAAAATGTTTTTTTAACAAAAAAATTATATAAACTTCTTGGATTTTTCAAAAACTAATATTTAAACTGAATTCCTGAAAAACCCCCACTATTTATTTTCTTCATTTTTTTATATAGATAGATCCGCTAGGAGAAGTGTCCAAAAAAATCGCGAAATTTGTGGAGCATCTGCATGCTGCCACTTGTCTTGGCGGGAAGTTTAAATTTTCAGAAAAATAAAATTTGTGATTTTCTGTTTTGTTTATTGATAAGTCCGAATGATTGGCAAATGCAATACGTAATGCGCCATTTCCATATTTTTCTTGTACGTTACAACACAACAAATACGTACAAAGACAAGTCTATAATTTTATATGATATAATAATTAGTTATAGAATTATTATATTTTACATAAAGATAAGATTGGTAAATAAATCAATAAATAATTTTCAGGAAAATTTCATAACTATTATCAATTACACAGGACCACAAAATGTAAACCCTTGCAACACGGACCAATTAAGTCAGGGTACGTATAGGTTTTTGGGGTCACTGAATTCA
>CAKNWW010298356.1:0-12344 GCA_932074435.1 Andricus kollari | reverse complement strand
TAAAATTTCGATCTGTGTTTTATTTCGTACCTTGTGGGTTGACTGAATAAATTCAAGTGACATTTCTTAATACATATATTGCGTTGTTCAATTTGAAAAAAAACATCCTCTCACTAATAGCCAGGAAAAGTATTCTCGGATGAGAACAATAAAATTAGGTCCCACAAAAATAATAAACGAAGCCTGATGTTGGACTTCGTTCAGTTTGTGTAGCCTCCGCAACCCATTGGATATTTTTAGTAAAAATGAAAATTTAGGAAATAGAACCAGAAATCAACAAATACAAAATACCGGGTTGTAACACAAATTATACCAGTCTGCGAAAAATCTGCCAATATGAAAGTGGCGAATTTTTCTCACAGTAAAAATGTAGTTAATTAGAAGTCAATAGATATCCAACTTGGTTACTCACGCTTGAAAAAAATGTTTAAAAACATTCTTGTTTCCAGAGTTTTTAAATTATCTTGAGTTTCAATCTCTTTTTACATTCCTTTTATTCGTAAAAATTTTTTAACACCTGCATAAATAAGAAAATAATTTTTTCAAGTACTTGAAAACTTTCTAGTGACAAATATGCATCAGGGAAAAAATTTACAAGGCTCAGGAAATTAGGCTTTTTACATTCTCATCGCAGAAGGTATTACATTTGTGTAAAATTTGACCCCCCTCCCCCCGTTTTTATCAAATTTCCACGTTTTGAAACCCTCTGAACCCGAAGAACAGGTTTTTAGGAATCTGTACGCATGCATCTATTTATGCATGTATGAATGCATGACTGTATGTCATGTCTGTGTGCGAGAACGATCATTTTTGCAGGAATGAATCTATCAGATTGCCCTATGGTACACTCGTTCAGCGCCAGAAATTGAAGGTCAAGTTCATTAGCCAGCTATTTTAGATAGAAATTCAAAAAGTTAAAGCATTTTAAAAATTTTCGGAATGTCGAATAGTTTATTATTACGACCTTTTCCGGTAAAAATAAAATCAGAAGAGTTATTGCATTTACAAAATTCAAAAAAACAAACGAAAATGAAAATTTTTAGCCAAACAACGCACGATATGAAAAAAATCAATAGAAGAAAAACGTTGATTTTTGAAGGCCCTATACGATTATTGTAACAACTTTTTGATTTTTTTTTTAAATCGAAAATTGAAATTTTTTACGAACGGTTCTGGTTTAAACCACCAAAATGAATGATAAAAAATAAAAAATTTAATTTTTCGGTCAACCTATGCAAGATAAGAAAAAATATTCATCAACCAAAGTTGTGCACCCGAAAAAGATCTACAAATTTGATATCAATCACTTTTTGATAGGACGCGTAATTTTTGTTTTATTCGTAAAAAACAACTTAAAAATATAAAATAAACTTTTTGGATAAACGACACAAGCTACAGAAAAAGATGAATAGTGCAAAATTTTGCACCCAAAAAAGAGCTACAGATTTGTTCGTAATCGCTTTTTGATAGGACACGTAGTTTTTGTTTTAATCGTAAAAAATAAAATTAAAAATAAAATTTGTGGCAAAACGACCAATGTTCGATAGAGAGAGAGAAATAACCCAATTTGGGAGTTTTAAAACATAAATGCCACCACAGACACTGTTCACTCAAATGAATATTTTTTTAGAGCTTATGTCATGTAAAGGTTGTTCGCACAGTTTTTTCAACGTGTTAACAATTTTTTAAATCTATAATAATTGATCTTCTTATTTGTCATTTTTCTACCTCATTTCAAAACATGCTAATTTATTAAAGAAATGTTTTCATAGAATTTCAGTACGTTTTTCCCGGGGAATACGTACGTGAAGGCAAAAATGTTCTATCTTTTCGTGTTTTTTAGATTGAATCCTGATGCATGTACTATGACCCTATGTTTCCTAAAATGTCCTTGTGATTTTAACGGTTTTGCACGTACGCAATATGAATTTTTTATGTGATATTGAACATTAGATCTTGAATATCTTCGAAAATATTGATGCTACGAAAAGCATACGGTTAATTTTAGAATCAGCGCTTCGAAATACATAAAGAAATACCATTAAATTAAATAAACCCGACTTTCATCAAATTTTCAACCTTCGTGGTAAAATTTCGGTAAATTTAAAAAAATTTTGTAACATTGCGTAACAAGATTTTGTTTATCATCAATTGATGGGGCATTTCAGTGTGTTTTCTTCATATATGAACCTGAATGCGAAAATTTTCTCTCCTTTCACTGTTTTCAAACCAAGAGGTTTGAGAAGTTTTCTGTGATATTGAACATTAAATATTGAATATCTCCTCAAATATTGATACAAGACAAAGCATTGAAGTTTGCAGAAATCGCTATTAGCATCAAGCGGCTTTCATTATTTAAATAAAAAACAAAAAAATGTGCTGATTAAATAATTCTACGGGCCGACGTTTTCCTTGCGTTGATAGAAAATGGAGTTTGCAATTTTTATAAACCTGCAAAATTAAATATGATTTTTTATATTAAAAAGGTTGATTTAATATTTTCAAAACAAACAAAAAATATGTAAAAGCTAAATAAACTATACGGATTTGCGTACATAGATGTAAAAAGTTTTTTTTTTATGTGAAAACTCTTTACTCAAACAAAAAAAGCAGTGTCTGGCCATGATGCCACACGGCAGAAGTGAAACTTTGATGGATTAGCTTTGAATTTTTATTGAGGATTCAGCATGAGTTTTGAGGAAATCGCGTAGTAAGAGAGTGCAGAGAGAGAGAGAGAGAGAGAGAGTGAGAGAACAGCGCTGACACGTATAATACTATAACTGCGGTAAACAGGGAGTGCTGACCTTGAACATTGACCATGATACGTTTTAGCTGCTAATGTGTCTAATTGCAACCGTTACCGACGTCTTTATGCGCGATTTTTCCAACAACATTTATATCTCAGTGAGAAGGTTTCATGTTTAGAAAAAGAAAATTCATTATTGTTAAAACAGCACACAGATATTAAAATCAATTACATCATATAATACGGTATTATACTATATTATACTGCATTATATATGGGCAAAGTCAGAGACGAAATTATCCTCAAAGAATGTGGTGCCAAAGAGACAATAGTTGACACATGGGAAAGAAATATAAAGGTAAAGTAAATGAAAGTATGCCCAGAGGCAGACCGCGGAAAGAATGGTTAGAATGTGTGACTTAGACCTTAATCCGAAAGGCATAAGAGGCCATAGAAACAGGCGAGCTTGCATGAACAAATGCATGGACCTGAAGGAAGCTAGAGAAGTATGCCAGGACAGAAAAGTGTGGCGACAAATAATTTATAAAAAGAATGTCAGCAGAGCGAATGACGCCTGAAAAAAATGACCTTGGATACTAAGGGGCCTGAGTGAGGAACCTCACATAACAACCTTGTGAGGGAGGCTCTTCACTTAGGCGATCGCTGGAGAGATTGATTAGTAAACTGGATCGGAGCAGTGTTGCGGAACGAACGTGTTATTTAAATAAATAACACGAAAATTCTACATCAATCTAAAAAATATATACCTCCTTCCCCACATTACTTTTTTTGTAACCGAGTGATTTACGTCTACCCCGAAAGGGAAATCGCTTAATGGTATAATAATTTGGCGACCCCTTCGCCCGAGAGCTCCGGCTCTTGCAGTCAGTCATGTTGCACTGAGCTAACTCCCCAATGCAACGAATTATGCGGTTACGTCACCAGTATCGCGCAGTGCCACTCACAATAGGCCTCTCTCGGATGGAGGCCATGGTTCAGTTGAGAGTGGCAATAAAACCGAACCGAGGCGACGACCAGGCAGTGGCCCCGGACAAACGCGAGAACATCGATTTAAGTGGTCGGCCCAACTCAGGAGGGATATCTTTACCTGTTGGCAATGAAGCTCACCGGCGCGAAGAGGATTCATGCTGAGGTTACATGAGCGTTGGGTCCATATGCACCCGGAATATGCTTATAAAACGCCTCAGTATTTAAGAGATCAGGTATCCTTTTTGCACAAAAACGGATATGAAGCTCTTTATCGGCAACAAGAAGAGCAACATCCTCCAGCGAACACACCACCCGTTCCACCAAGACCACCTTTGCAGATAGCCGATAATGCCAACATGAGAAGTAGAAGATCTATCCACCAAAAAGTCTTTCTCATGATGGACAAATTATCTGAAGCTAATACTGCTCTGTCCGATTTGCTCCCTGAAGCTGTGAATCTCTGGAATCTGAACTGCGTAGTTTACAAGAAGACGGTCTCCCTGCTGAGCGACAATAGAAGTAACGATACTTTCAGTACGCCTAAGTAAGACTCGTGAGCGTATTGCACATCTTAAGTTTAAAACTGAAACGGCGAGACTACATGCATAAAATATTCAGTGCTTGATTAGCTACCTAACATCAAATGAAATATTCACTTCAAAAGTTAGGGCACTTGCTCGAAACTTAAGGAAAGCAAATCACACGCAGAACAAGTTTGTCTGTACAATAAAACGTCACGTGCCGTTAAAAATACGCCTAGCTGAGAAGAGATTCAAGTCTTCTGGGAGGAAGTATATGCAGACACTTATCAGTTAAATGAAGACTCTGCTGAAGAAGAGAAGAAAGTTATCGCTAGATTTAAGAATTTTTTAGCGCCAGGGCCAGATAAAATCAACAACTTTTGGTGGAAGAAGTTCGCTTCTAAGCACCAACATCTATCTCGTATATTAACTACTTTCTTAAACGGAGAACAACCCATCCCGCAGTGTCTAGTGAAAGGACGCACGGTATTGATCCCTAAGACAGGAGATTTGTCAAGTCCAAAGAACTACAGGCCCATAGTTTGTTTAAAAACCAGCTACACCATGGTCCGGGCTGGTTGCGGAATTGGGTAGCGGAATTTTCGTCTCCTTATAAAGTGTTTTAGACCTGTATTACCTGTCAACACTTTTGCGTGACAGCAGTAACTGGCTATCCCCAGTAGTACGATAGCTAAGCCTAAGTAGGCCCCTTGAATGAGAGTAGTTTGTTTACTTTTAATCCGCCGTTCCAGGCTCAACTGGTACCACTTTTTTCCAGGGAATCCAAAGATTTTTCATTTCTGATGAAACTTTCTTCTTTCGTTGAGAGCGCTTCAGGCTGATTTCCCGCTTGAGTTATTGTTGACATGAGGTTTTGGTGCTCCTTTAAAATTGGCGACAACTTTGTTAAATTTAAATGTAGTGCAGGGTCGTAGATGATTTCAGTTTCTCCGGTTCTGATGGCTGAGCTGTGAAAGATCTATTTCTTAGTCCGGAGCTGACATCCAGGTGCCAGTTGTATTATTCCTATTTGAGCTAGCTGTACAAACTCAGCTGTCCGATTAGGTCAGAGCAATTTTGAGGAGATTGGTTTGACCAATGAGTAAAGCCATCCATTTAGCGTGGAAATTCTCGTCCATTCACCCTGTTTATTGTAGGAAATTTGAATATTACGTGTCATGATTTCTGGATTCAGCAGGAGCTCACTTTCGCAATTTTTGTATATCGCGTTCTCGTTCACAGGTAATTTGCTTTCGCAAATCCTATAATATGAAAGTTCCACGCATGACTGTATTTCCTCATGGGTCATTAAGACATGCGTTCTTCGAGATTCCCTAACGGCCAGGTGGGAAAAATCGGGACGAATGTATGCCCTTCCCGATTCGTTTTTCAAAATCGACTGAAGCACTGATACCGAATGTAATCGATACACCATGTACCTGATGGGTTCCAGCAATGGAATGTCTAATAGGACACTGAGGACTTGTTCCTTGTAGACAGCCGTGACCTTGGAGATGCTGGGCATTTCCTCCAGATCCACCAGCGGTCCTGGAACTGGAAAGTCAAAATCTGGTTGATGGTCTTGGATGTCACGGTATATTGGTTAGACTTTCGAAATTCTTTAATTCAGCAACATCACGTTGCAGATTGTCCAACTCCATGATATTTTGGGAGAGTTGTCTTTCGTGGAAAGCCATCTTTTCCTTATTGCTGTGGGACAACTTGTGAATTTCCTCCAATTGGGCCCGCACCACGTGAGTTTGTCTACCAACTACATATGAGATGTTTCCTTGGAACTCATTTAGTTCTGCAATTTTCGTTTCGATGGCTTTTCCGTCATCGTACGCTAGTAATCCGGCCACAGGTCCAATTAGGCCACCTAATACTCCTAGAAGCGGAGTGGCTCTTCGACTCCTTAGGCCACCTGGTAATTTTGGTGAAACTAAATTTTCGGTTTTTCTCGTCATTTCATTTGTGTGCCTTGTAATCTTCTTTCTTAACCCTTCTGCAACCGTTATCTTAGAGTCTAAACTATAGTCGGAGATCGTTTGTAGAAATAGACTACCAAATGCTGGAGCACAAGTTCGTCTCATGATCCCCAATTCCTCGTAATAAAGCCCTGTGCTATTCCTTAAGGGCGTGAGCCTGTATGTGACCTCTTCTGAATTTTGTTAGCTGGATGTAAATAGGATTAGCAGCAACGTCACCCATAGTATCTCCATCTCGCTGGATATTCAATATAGACTACCTATTGAAAAAGAAATCAGCACTAGACCTTTTACAAAATACCGGTGAAGTCGCACGTGCGTCCCTAGGACCCGGATTCACTGCCAATTATTGCATACCTTCTGGTTCTGCGGGGCGCATGTTCGACTTCAGCATTTTTCTTCGCATGTTGCTGATAACCTTCTTTTATCCCTAACAATGGGTTATTAGAAGTTTATCCGCATGCTTGGAAAAACGCTTTCCATCTTCGGTTTCCAAGAACACATTATTATCCCTTTAACCCCCACGTGGGGTCTAGCCAGAACCCAGATGCACTAATTTCCTTATGACATTCGCAATTTTGCATCCCGTTGCCTGTCGCGTTGATACTGGGAGAAAAGGTTGGTGGCTCCCGCGTGGGCTACCGTGGTTGTTTTTAGATTGGGTATAGGGACGGCCATGCAGTATTTGGTGAAATTGTCTTGCATCGGTAGAATGTGTCGATTGCCGCTGGGAGTAGTGGGTAACTTTCCGACTGTGTCCAGCGAGACTTTGTCGAAAGGTTCAGCTGGGGTATCGGTGATTATCATCGGTTCACGCGTGCGCGCTCGTACTAATTTTTGCTCAAGGCAACTCTTGCAGTTACGGATGTACTCGGTGACATCCTCGCGGAGTCTTGGCCAAGTGTATCTTTCCCTAATTCGTCTATAGGTTTTTGTGATCCCTTTATGGCCACCTATTAGGCTACTGTGGCATTCTGCAATGATGTTTGATCGTACTTCAATTGAGGGGACCTCGATTCGACCATGATAAAGGGCTATTGCAATAGGTGCGGCTCAATCTACTATCGCTAATAGTTCAGCCATTTTATTCTGAGGAAGAGGGCCCAGCAAATCGCCGGAATTGGCTAATCGACAGCTTGTCTGCTTATCCTGAGTTGTTGCTAGAAAAAGGCTTTGCAGTCCGAGAGACACATCCCTCACAGGTTTGCATTTCCGAATGTCTTGAAAATCGAGACGATCGGTAGCAATCAAAAGCTTTGCTATAGAATTTGTAGGCTCACAATATTCAGATATAAAATGAGCATAGTTGTCCAGTGTATAGGTCAATGGTTCCGTCCATTGGTGAACTACTTTTGGAAATTTCGAGCTAGTTTTCCCGGCCTCTTCTTTTAGGAATATTGTATTCTCGGGAATTAAAGGGGGAGTGGGAGGATCTATGTAGGGAATTTCGACGCCGATACGTGAGCTAGATACTTGTGCAGGGACGTTAGATGTTTCTTCCATTGTTTCCAGTGTTAATCGTCGTGGCATTATTTCCCGTTTTAGGGACGGCAAGACTGGGGCAACTTTTTCGGACACTGTTGGAAAAGGAGTAGACATAGTACCCGGAGGATAAGTGGACATAGGAGATGGGTACCAGGACCTTCTAGTGACTCGAGTTTCAGTAGGAGGTGATTTAAGTTGTTCTGCTAAGCCCGTAAAACGAACTGTGCTTTTTCTTGCCACCCCGGATTTCGGTTTGGCTTCACTTGCGTCTAGTGGTTCTGCTTCAATATCTTTGGCAACAGGTTCAGCTGTCTCAGAGATTGGAGTCGTCATATTCCGTACATGGACCTAGGGCTTCCAGTCGCTTGAGAAGGTTTTCGTCTTCCTCTTCATCGGATACATGGGTGCATAAAAGCTCCATGCCTCCGGAGTCCCGATACATTGATTCAGTTTGGGCTGCGGACATATCTATCCCATGATCCATGATTGACTTGTCAAATTGAGAGAACGATTTTTGAAAAGAATTCCTCTGGTTACTTTCATTGAATTCTGTGTTATCCAATTTGTGATTATCACCTTCGGCGTCTAGTTCCTCTTCAGACTCGCTGTCGATTATGGGTGCTGGAAGTTCCTAAAGATCGGTTGAGTATTCGTTACCGATTGTCCCTCTTGCTTTTCCTCTTTCTCGGATTCGGGGTGAAGAGAAGTATATATTCTGCCGATTCCTTCACGGGCTAGTCGATCTGCCTCTTCGTTTCCGTCCATGCCTTGGTGACTGGGAATGTGATTCCATTTCACGTCTAAGATCTCGAGGGCAGATTTTAATTTTTTGAATTCTGCCCGCTTCTTAACGGGTTTATTTTCGTAGGTATTGCAATTGTTGGTTTCCCATTTAGGGATCCATTCAGTGGCGCTGTTGATTACGAACTTCAAGTCCGTATTTATTCGCAATTTTTTTATTCCAGCTTTATGCGCTAGGCGGGCAGCTTCCACGGCTGCTTCCAACTCTGCTGCATTATTGGTTTGTCGGCCGCTAGCCCGGTGAGATACATTTAAAAGATGATCTTCTCCAAACCAAATTCCTATTCCAGCCTTGGATTGCTCGCTCCCATTGTGGGTGTATGTCCCATCAATATATACGTCCACGTATGGATCTGCATTAGTACCCAGCTAAGGGGAAGGCAGGGGATCCCGAGCTGGTGCAGCCCTTGGGAGTAGCTTGGTCTTCTTCCGGGTAGGAGTCATCTCTATTCCTGGAAAGGCGCTATGTGATTTTCGGAAGACGGGTGGATCGGATTCCTCGTTTCCCGAGGTCGATCCTTCATCTTGGCTATTCCACTTTCATCGAGGTCTGGCATTTTTATTCCCGCAGGGGGGCGGTAATCTCCATCCGAGTCATCTGAAACGGTGGTTGCCTAGAGTCGGTTGTTGGTTCCTTCCTGGTGGATTCTCTGATAGCTGTCGCTTTCTGAGGCGACTCGTTCGTTCTGAGGAGACAACTGGAGCGGTGAGGTTCTCAGAATTCGAGGATTCTACAGGCGTAATAGGTAATGCTCTGTAATCAGTCGATCTATTGTGTATTACCAATACTCGAGAAAAATTACTGTTGATCTCAGCGTCCAGTCTGGTGGTTAGAGGGTCCTTCGGATTCTTTCTAAAATCCGTCTTGAAGGTTTCAGAGTCCTCTGAGTCTCCTGCATCGGTTGAACTGGTCGACTCTGCGGAATTGCAC
Organism: Andricus kollari; assembly: GCA_932074435.1. Classification (NCBI taxonomy): domain Eukaryota; kingdom Metazoa; phylum Arthropoda; class Insecta; order Hymenoptera; family Cynipidae; genus Andricus; species Andricus kollari. The sequence goes on along the minus strand of CAKNWW010298356.1, from coordinate 2,882 downwards.
ACCGGATTTCCTGATAGGGCTTCTACTTCTGAACTTTCGAATTCCTGATGCATCCATCTTCTTTGGAATTATCATTATCGGGGAATTGTAAGGAGACTTTGATTCCTTAATAATTCCCGATTTTAATTGTTTATCGATTTGTTCCCGCACCTCGTCAGATGTCGCTTGGGAATGTCGGTATGGCTTTCGCATTATTACCTTATCATCCGTGGTGGGGATTCGATGTTGCAACAAGTGGGTACAGCTGAATAGTTCTCCGTTTAAATGGAAGACATTGGGAAAATCCCTTACCCAGCTATAAACATATTCTTTCTCTTCTAGGGTCAGTTGGGAAACATGGAGACTTCTCAACACTTGCTCCGTACGTTCTGACACTGGGTCTGTCAGGTGGGTGTATAATTCATTAGGTGCAGCCTCCAGTGCTGATCCTGTTGAGTCTTCTCCGGGAAATTCATATACGTCATATTGGAAAATTTCCTGGGGACTGACATCAAATTCCACTGCTTTAGTGGAGGTGTTTATAGCCAAGACTATGCACACTCCATTTTGGACTGTCACAGCTGCGTCTCCCAAATAGATTTCTTGTGGAGCATCCATTTTTGGTAGATATCCTTCTTCGAGTCCTGAATTTTCTTACATCTATATCAACAGGTTGGGGCATTCGTGCCGCAATTCGTAAGACTCAAGAAAAAGATTTAATTTCCGATTTTAGAGCTCTTTTCGCGGTCTTAGATTCTTCGTCCACAAAGGGTATCGGCGTTACTGGTTTTTTTATCATTACTAAGGTGTTATGCCGGAAAGACAACTGTGCTTGCTCCTGCCTGAGGTAGGGCCGGCCTAATATTCCATCACTAGTCACGGGGATGGAGTTGTTTACTACGTGGAACACGGTAGGGGATTCCAAAATAGGTAATTTTAGGGTGCCTATCGTTTTGACTGGATGATTAGTGATTCCCGCTATTTCTACTGCTTTTTGGGGGTCAAAATTCAATTCCAGGTACAATGCACCGGTTTTTATCAAGTTTAAATCGGAGCCTTGATCTACGAGAAAATGGGCATTACCGTATATGAATTCAGGGGACGTGATTTTCACGACGGGGGAGTCTTTAGAATTCCACCCTGTTCGTAGGATCCTATGGAGTTCTTCGGGTAGCTCTTCGTAAATGGGCGCTTTTGTGCTAATGGACTCTTGGCTGCGTCCTGATCCAGAGCCTGCTGCGAGTTTAAATCCTTGGGTAGACCTGGAGAATTGTATCTGGAGGGAGGTTTTCCATATCCTTTCCAGGACATGTTTGGGGGGTACTGGTTCGATGAATATTGCAGTACATCTGGAGCGGAGGGATAGGGGTACGTTAGGCCATATCCAAGTAGTGGTGATTGGGGTGCCAGATAATTTTGTTGGGTACCCATATATTGGGATGAACTCCCGTAGTACTGTTGCAATAATTGCGCGTAGCTAGGGGCGAGAATACCCCGCTAGGTATTGGTTGGATTGAAGTTGACTATGGAAAGGGCACCGAATTTTCCTTAGGGTGTTTCCTTTCTGATTTGTCTAAGGAACTCATCTGTTTTGAAAAGGGGCTAGTTGGGCGACTGGAACTAGCTTCCCCTTCCTTTTTTGCAACGAACAATGAAGAGGCTATGGCCCTTGATTTTTCTGCGTATTTTTTCCTCTCTTCCACGTGGAGGGCATATTCTGAGGCTTCGCTCAGATCCTTTGAATTGCAGGTGTCTACGACTTTAGACATCTCTTCTTGCAATCCACGGATAAAACCGTCCAGTGCGCAATCTTTAACACGTTTCAACATTATGTCACTTGCTTTTTCTTGTCCATACCGGGTGTTATATTTTTCTGCCAACGTATGCCCAGCTCCGCTGAGTAGACCATGGATTCAGATAGGGTCATTCGCAGGTTGAATATAGCCTCAAAATACCACTGGTATTTTTTTTTGGGGGGCAAAACGTTTTTTCAAATGCTTGATCAAATCGTTCACGGCGAGGAACTGTTTATCCGTCACGCTTTCACGCACTACTCCTTTAAATTTTGATAACACCGCTTTGATAAACATAGGTTCGGTTGCTGGTGTTATGAAAACGGCCCCATTGCACGCATCCTAAATAAACTCTTTCAGAGGTGGCGTCTTTCGATTAAAATCCGGAATGTGGTGAGTGCTAGTTTGCATTGTCATGTTTCCCAACAGGGAGTTCATGACTAAGCTGGCATCCATGTTTACGCCAGGGTTTGGAGCGCGTTAGTTGGGTGCTGCTGCACTCAATGTATTTGCAATGCTATGGTTATTCAAGTCTTGATCGCCAAGGTCATCAATTTCATTAGCCAACTCCCGTTGGGTTACTTCCATTATTAGGATTCATGGTTATGCTTTAGATTAAGGTCCAAGCCACTTAGCCGCAAAATTTTATTTTTTTTAATTTGTATTTTTGTCGAAAAATAAGCGTTCTTTCCACTAAAACTCAAATTCCTAAACGTTCAATAGCCGTCATTCCTGAAATACTCTCTACAGCTGGGTGTTCGATGGGGGTATTGATAGAAATGATCTCACATGTGATAACCTCATTACTCAAATTTAAATTTACGGTTCCCGCTGATTCAATAGTCAGTGATCCAAAATCGTGTGTGATGGCTGGGTGTCTTGTGAACTCAACCAGTAATTCGCTTTCTGGAATGAACGTTTTTTTTTACGAGGGAAGGTGGAAAATGTGTTACCACACACCGAGAAGGGTCCGCACCGAGAAGGGTGTCGGGATGCTGATATCATCACTACAATGATCTTAATACATACAAATATATACAAAGATCTTAATTCGATCATTATAGTGATGCTACCAACCACCGACTAAAACCACCACCCTTTCTCCTTGGC
>CAKNWW010298253.1:0-13619 GCA_932074435.1 Andricus kollari | reverse complement strand
TGAAAGATAGACAAATAGTTCTTTATTTTGTTTATACTCTCTCGCTTTTACGGGGTTGAGAGTCTTAACATAACAATCACATATATTCTTACACACAAGCCTTATCATACCTTACTAACTATTTGCTACATATCGTCTTAAATTATTATTCTTATTTCTAAACGCCTGCGACATTGCCCTGGGCTTCCATTTCCTCTGACCATTAACAGTCTCAAAAGAGGACTCTATTCTGCAACACTACTTCGTAATTCTCCTTCTTTAGGAATAATTTTTTGGCTTTTTTTCTTCCCTGTGCAACCAGCTTTCTCTTTCAGATCTTCCAGCTTCTTCATCCATTCCTCACCCTGACAATTTTCATTCAGATTCCATTTCATTCTCTCTTCTATAATCTCCCCTCCCCCTTCGCCACCTGTACACCTCTCTGACACACGCAACTAAGTTTCCTGCTCATACCTACATACTCTACACAGATTCGCTTCTTAATTCATCCACTACCTACATGCCCTTCCTCCCTTTTCCCATGCTGAATCTCACCACTCTATTTCATTTGCTCTCCTTTTTAATGTTTTTCAGGTACTCTAATTCCCTCTGTCTCTTGACCATTCTGTACCAGCTGTTGTATCTTGAATCTGTGATTTTTCCCATCTTTCCTCCCCTAGCTCTGCCTTCTTCTTTTCCTCTATTTCCTCTCACTTTCTACCCCTCCCGTGCATACCATATTAAAACCTAATTTCATATCTCGCATTCTCCCATTTTGACCGCCACACGTTACTCATCCTCTCTTTGTCCATAACCTCCCGAGTACACGCTTGTGCAATTTTGCTTCCCTCTTCCATTCTTAGTTTCTCTTCTAAGTTCCAGGTCTTTTCACTTTGTAACCCTATTTTTTCCCAAATAAAATATTTAATCAGAAGGTCTCTCAAAGGAGCGCACACGGACCCTAATCGGAATAAACGATTTTTTAAATAAACGATTTGAACGATAAAAATAAATAAATTTTTAGACGGCAGTCCTTGCCTGGAACAAAGGCGAACCAATTTAACTAAAGTGAGTGAGGGACGGCACAGATAATCGGAATGTATATTCCAAACGGTAAAGGGAAACTCACTGAACGCTAAACGTTTCAGGCTAAACGTTAAAAAAAAATCTGCCAGCTACGCGGGCACATTCTCATCACGCACTTCGCGCGCAGCTCGCTTCACTCACAAGTTTGAGCGCGCCTAGGGCGTGCGGCTGTTGGATCACGCGCTTCGCGCTCGATCATATATTTATCGCGCGCTACGCGCACAATAATGTATTCATCTCGCGCTACGCGCTCTGACGTATTTACCTCGCGCTTAACGCTCGTTTTTTCTAGGTCTTTGCACTTCGTGTTCGACTTAGATGAAAAGAAAAAGTTTATTTGTAAATATTATGAAATTCTCAAAATCTCTATATACCTGTAAGAAGTGATTATTAAATTTGTTTATATTTCAGACTGAAAAGGAACTTTATTTACTCAAGGTTCTATCGACCTTAAGGAACACATTCTCATCCAGACACTCGCGCTTTGCGCTCGATGTTTGATTTGAATATTATTTGAACCTTGCGTTGCACGCTCGGTTCTGTGCACCGTGTGATAAAAATAAAAAAGTTTGAGCGCGCTTACGGCGCGCGATTTGGTCGTAGCGGTTCGCGTTCCGAAATACATTGATCGCGCACCTTGTGATTCGTGTTATATGTTCTTCATATACAAATTACTGAATTTGTATTTGATTTCAAATTAAGAAAAAAATGCATTTACTTAAAGGTACATTTCTGTATCTTTGTAATAAATTATATAATCGTAGAGATTTTTTTCCAACGATCTGAAGAAGGGGAAAAGGTAGTATCCTATGTCGTTTTTGAAGCATATACATGATAACTTTTCAAGTAATTATTGAGATGATTTGCGCTTTCGCGTCACATTGTCGATGATAATATACATGTAATCAATGTATATACAAACTAAATTCTATTATATTAAATATTATACTAACTTGACAGAATTTTTCAAAAAGTCATTATATTAAATACTATACCTCGGTTCAGGTCTGTTTATTCAGATATTGCAAAATAAAGTACAAATTTTGTCCATTAACATGATTTAATTATTTATTCCTTATTTTTCATTAATCTTTATTCGCAGCTACCCTGAGAAATGTATTATTTCAATAAATATATATTTTTATTCGTAATAATATGCATTAATATTAAAATGTACGTACTATTATCAATTCATTCTTTGCAATTGGAGGAAAATCATAAATAAACAATTGAAAGAAATAATACTTTACTCAGGGCTTTCGCCATCCGCCATGCCATCCGGCACCTGCGACCCGCCCAGTAGCTGAGGTTTGCCCTGGGATAACTTGTTTTGGATTTTAGGCTTGACTTCAGGATATTGTAACTTTTGAATTCTCTTCAATTTTTTATTAACTTCATTCTTTTTCGTGGTAAGTACGTTTTAAATTTCGAGAGCTATTTAAAGTAAATTCATCATAATATGAACAAATCAATGACCTACATCTTTTCCTAAACAGCCACTATATAAAATTTGCAAATTAGGCTTCTCTCTCGGAATTTCTTTTATGCGATGAGGAAATTGTCGAAATAGAACGTCTTGATGTTGAAAATTGAATTGTGAATTAATTATTTCACCAAATGTATTGATATGTTTATCTTGTAAATATGTTCCTGGTCTTAAAATGTTCTCTATGATATCGAGTGTATGATCTGGAATACTCAAAAGATAGCTTAAATCTTGTTCATTGTCAATTATACTAATAACATCAGTAGAATATTGGTTATCATTGTTTATATCTTTCAATTCTAAAGAAACATTCAATTTTTCAAATTCTTGAGATAACTGTAAATCGATATCAATTACTTGAGTAGGTCTAGAAATGGTAAAAGAGTCAAATGACTGCAGCAAAAATTTGTTGTCGTTACTAAGCTGAAGAGTTTTGTCAATGTTAGGAAGAGAAATTGTATTGCTTAAAGTGATAGACTCTTCACATTTAATTCTAATAAATATTGGTTTATGATCCGAAAAATATGTTTCGTACGTTCCACAGAAACAATTTTCTATATTTGTAAAAATTGCATCAATCAGAGTTTCAAAATCTGTAGTGGAAGTACCTTCTAATAACACTGATCTTAAGTTGTAATTAGACATAAAGGTTTTAAACGGCAATGACCGTTCAGCAGCATTCAAATCAATATTAAAGTCGCTAATAACAACAAGTGCTGAATTATTTTGTGAAATTAACTTGAGAGCAGCTGTCAAAGTTTCTATGAATGTTACATATTTAATTTTTGGAGACTTATAGCCTGCAACTATAGATATTTTGTCAGGCTTTAAACATATTAAATCAATCTGACCAAAATGTGTACTTTTTTCGTTTTCAAACTTTATAATATGCTTTAATATCTCAACTTTTATACCTTTTTTAACGAAAACAATAATTCCTCTGACTTGAAAATTTTCTAAATTGTCTGATCTAAATATTTCCTCAAAATTGGGTACTTCTACAGTATCATTTGGCTTTAATTGTGTCTCAGCAAAGATCAAAATATCTGCTTTTTGATACCAGTGGTAATTTGCAATTTTGCTTGCATGTTTCTTTAATGAACTAGTGTTTAAAAAAATTATTTGTTTACCTTTCGAATTGGTTGGATTATTGAACGATAAAGTCAATTGACGATTACTTTTTAATCGGTTTAGTTCAATAGTACTAGGATCATCAATCTTTTGTTTTAATGGAGGTTTAAGATCGCCAATTATATGAAGTCCTCGTAATTCTCGTATGCGGCTAAGTGCCACATACAACATGGACTTTGTTATTCTTTGATTTTTTCTCAAATCTAAACATACAAAATCGTAGGTTTGACCTTGACTCTTATGAATGGTTATAGCTTCTACAGCAACTATAGGAAATTGCTCTCTGATGACTTGATATCCTAATATTTCTGAAATATTTAACGGAGTTCGTTGTTTTGAAATCGGAGTAAGATTTTTATCGATATTATGTTTTATCATATATTCCTTGTATTTATTTCGTGCATTCTTTCCTACTCTATCGAAGCTAAAATCTATCCATATTTTAGGTATTTCCTTCGAATCTTCTTTAAATGTGATCTTTCTTAGAATGCCGCAAGTGGCATTTACTAATCCATCTTGAACGTAAATATTATTCGTAAGCATATATTTAATACCAATCTTAAAGAATACTTGGTATGGTAAGCCTGCACATTCTGATGTTTTTTTACTTTTTAGTGACTCTAATCGCTTGCTCTTTTCTTTTTCTGAAATACCTACAATTATGTAATCGTGAGCTTCAGACACAAATTCTTCTCCTTCAAATTTTTCTATCCTATTTCTATTATACAAATCAACCAGATAGTTCGCAGCATACAATGTAATAGCATGATCTGGTACTTGATTCTCATTCACACATCTTGATTTAATTAAATTAACATCTTCCTTTGTCATACCTTCATTAGCTAAATTATTTATTACTATAATTAGTTTAGCTTCGTTTTTTTATCTCATGATCTCGGTTAATTCATGAAATTCGAATTTATCACATAAACATGCATGTGCTAGTGCACTCGTGCACGATATTTTTGGATTTTTAAATACTGGCACATCCATAACTGGTGGCAGTTGATGGAGATCTCCTACAACTAATACCGATACTTCACCAAAAGGTTCGTTAACGCCTTTAATTTGTCGAAGTCTAGTATCTACCTGACTCAACATTCGAGCTCCAACCATCGATATTTCTGGTCTGAACTTAAATCTGGCATTTGCCGACTATTTTGAGCGATTGGTAGTTTAAAAGCCGTGTGTAAAGTTACTCTGCCTATCAAAAACGCTGCTTTACCGGCTGGTGCGCACAGTAAAACATGCATTACATCTTGTTTATCACCAGGGAATCTGCACAAATAATAGCTTACAGTTTGATAAATGGAATTTATTACAGTAGTTTTTCCAACATCAGCAGAACCGCTTAGGAAGATGTAAAATGGCAATTGATTTGTCTTGACGCAGTGTAATGTGTGCATTACAATTTCTCGCTGCTTAACATTCAATTCTCTTATTATTTTGTTGATTTCTTCTTCGGGTAACTTTATAGGAGCAGTATACCTATTGCAAGCATCATCTTTAACAGTTTCCTTTCCTGCTTGTTCGAAAATATCAACTTCTTGATCTTTATTTATTAAATGTTTCTATTTCTTCTTCTTCAATATCTTCAATAGCATCAAATACATTTTCCATGGCTTCATCTAATACTTTGTCATCAACAGCGCAGTACTTCTTTTTGTTTTCTTTGATTGTGTCTATATTTTCGTGGTAAACGAGTTCACAATCTTTAGCAGTAATATCACTTTCTTCGCATCGCCAAGACAAATACAACATTATTTGTTCTCTATAATAATTGTAGGAATCTTGTTTCTGATTATATCTTCTAAATCGAATAATCATTGGCCTATTGTGTTGTTTCTTATCATCGCCTTTTTCAATATAGTCGTCGTTTTCATCATCGCTTTCATGTTTCTTCTTACTAGGCTTAGAGAAGGCCACAAAATCTGTTAGACATAGGTCCTCTTTTGAAGCTTCTCGCTTTTCATATTTGGTTATATAATCTTAATTTAATACATCTTCTGAATTGGCGTTCAAATATTTTAATTCGACTTCTGATTTCAGCAGGCGCACCCGCTCATTCTTGGGATTGGTATTTATAAAGACGACTTTCCTGCTGCTTTTAGCTACTATTAGGGAAATAACGTAATATGCAGCCTCTTGTGCTGACATGAGATTACCATTCAAAAAAGCATTGGCAAATTTTCTTAATTTTTCTTTGATTCCAGCGTTTCCATTGTTCAAATCTTCTACCGTTTGACGTAATAACTTTGACAATCCGCTATCTACTTTACTTACATAATTAACAACGTACGATGCGCAGCTGTACGGGTTTAGAATTAACTGAATGTCCATATTGGCCTCAAATAAATTCAGTATATCTAAATTATAACAATTTATCGCTCCTTCTGTACTCTTTCTCTGCAAAAAGATTCTAGTTCTTTTTATCGAGGTTCGAATTGCCAATACATATTCGTCTTCTGTTAAATTCAGTAGTTCTTAAATATCAACAAATTCTACTAACTCGCTTGACTTTTTGTAATAATAATGCATTAACTTTGTAATTTCTTTTAAATTACTTTTTGCAATTGTCATTGTCTCGTCATCTACATCTTCTAAAGGATCTAGTATAATTGTGCGAGGCATAACTGGGAGCGGATAATCAAATCTACATTTCATTTTTCTAACCTTTATTACACGTGTGAGAATGCTTGTGCCGCTGCACAACCATAAAAGGATTACCCTGTAAAAAGGAGAGCATTGAAATGGATTATATGGCATTGAAAAAATTGTACACTTTAATGTCTATAAATCCAAACAAATTCCGTTTTTGTCCGAATGCGCTTTTTGGCATTCGACTGTTTTTGTTCGAATCGTTTTGAAGCACACAAAAAAATGATGGCATTAAAGTGACTTCTTTGTGATGCCATTGATTTAATGCCATTGAATGCAGTTAAATGACCGTATCAGTTGAATGCCATGCAATGCCTTCAGTGATCGGAGGCATAGAATGGAACCAATGCCGTTAAATTACCAAATAGGTCGAATGCCATTTAATGCTTTTTTCGACTGGATATATCGAATACAATTAATGCATTCGAATGCCGTTGAATGACCACTCGGACAAAAACGGAATTCGTTTAGATTTATAGGCATTAAAGTGTACAATTTTGTCAATGCCATGTAATCCATTTCAATGCTCTCCTTTTTACAGGGTATCTTCAACATACTGACAAGTGATGAATCTGTCAATAATTTGATGCATTTTTGGCGTTTTTCAACATCGTTGCTATCAAAATCCGGGGCATTTTTAAGCCAAAGAAAACAGTGTGCGTGAGGAGAACCTCTTGATTGGAATTCAATTCTAAAGTAATGGTGCACAACAGAATACTCTTGAAATGGACCACCTTTTTCGTGTAAATAATTTAAGATTGCTCTGAATTTATTATCGAAATCTAATGCACACGTAACGGGATCTCGCCGAATGAAATCAGTTTTCGTATTATCATCGATATTTAATGCTTCTTCTAATGAAATTTGTTCGTTATTAAGAACGTAAGCTAACATCTGCATTAATTCTGGCCACCATCTTTCCGCAGCTGATAAAGTAAAAAAAAGGGTTGGCTTTCCAATTTGCCGCACCACCATAGATAATATTTTCTTTTTTTCACTCTCCAAATATGCAGGCGATAAACGAATTTGTTTTACTACTTTATATCCTACATCATATCTAATTGCGTCATCAACGAATCCTTTGCTAAGGATTTTTACCGCTGTTAAATTTTCGTTTGTTTTGAGTTGCCGCAAATATACATTAACCTGAGCAGATAGGTTACTATGCATTTTTTTGTTTGCCAAATATAGGAGATATTTGGTTTCGCATGCTCGTCTATCACTTCGTCTAACTTCGGATTTGATTCTTGCAATGTCCGATAACATCTGCTGTAAGATCATATCCTCCGAAATTTCTAGGATGACATAACCCGTGTGGAAAAATTTCGTGGCGCTGTACCGTTTCTGTGTAGTCCGCCTTGAGTCGACACTGGCGCGCCACAGGCTGACTGTCCAGTAGCTAGACTGGGATGTAACGCTCGGATCGAATAGTTTATAGACAGATCGGCTATTTTGATAAAAAATAATTAATAATTCAATCATATAATTATTTTTTATGGCATAAAAGTCCAATATATAGATTTTGCAGTTAATTAAAAATATATAAAAAGTTTTTGTACAGAATAAAAATGAAGAAATGAGTTTCCGCAAATCTCTTGTATATACGCCGGGTGTCGAACTTCTGATGTAATTTCCTATTATACTCTTGTAACTTTTTCCCGTCGCCTTAACACCTCGGCCATCTAAAAGTTAAATTCTTTTTCATTTTTGTCGGATATGAATTCCAATTCATTACATCCTAATATTTATTTCAATAAAACATTAAAAATTGTCTAAACATTAAAAGTGCTTGGTGTGTGAATAAATCATTGAGAAAAATAAAGTTTGCCAAAATAAAGTTAGGCTTAATTATCATTAACGCAACAAATAAATAACTAAAATAAATTAAATAAATCATTTATAATAATATTTGATTTTCTGGCATATGATCAATATTATACATAGCATTATACATATTAAAATTATTATAATTTCAATATCAATTTATTATAACTTTACTATATAATTCAATCGAAAGAAAATTTTTTAAACATTCTTTAAAAAAATCATTCTCAAGAATACAGTTCTTATATTAAGATTTTGATTACCTTCAAAAATTATTGTTTACTATCTTAAATATGTGATAGTGTACCGGTAATTATTGCTTGAGCATTTGTGCAATTGTGTATTGTAACTTCCTAAATCTTTCATTCAAAAATGATTATTTTCTGAATATACCACTGTAATTTTTATTTAAGTCCAAACCGTGATTCTATCCAGAAACTAGCTAGAATCTGGACAATCTTTATATATTCAAATTCGTAACGAACTCCTAGATAGCACCAAGACTGGGACTAGACAGCAGAAAGGTTTGAATCAAACACGTAGCAAAACTAGACAGCACCAGTGTAGCGCCAGGCTAGTATTGCGTGAATAGACAGGCTTGAGAAAAACTGTACTGGCTTTAGCATGATTCAAGACTGCCACGAAATTTTTCCACACAGGAATGCTCCTAAATGAAGTGTTGTCCAAGGAGCTGGTTTTTTATCTTGTCCAGGCGCTATAATCTGAGCAATTGTCGCAGATTCTGCATGCCTATCTGAAAGTAAAACTTCATTCACAATCTCCTCTTCAATATCACTACTATCATTGTCAGATTCGTAATCAACTGCATAACTTATTTTACCGTCCCCGTCGTCTAAAATTTTGATTTTACAATCATTAAAGTTATCTTTCTCATCCTTATCTTCATCTTCAACTACAAAATTAAGCTTAACATCATAATTCCTTTCATACTGATTGAAAAAGGATGGATCTATTTTAATTTCATATTTTTGATATAGAGGAGTGGATAATAAGTAATTTAATGCTTCGCAAATAGCAGCTGGTCTTACAATTTCGTTCATATAATCAGACTTATGTAAAAGGTTTCTCTTAAATATTAATTGTACAATATCCATTTGATTAAATGGTCTTGGCAATGTACTAACCACTTCATTTATATCAGATGGAACATGTACAACGCTTCCTTTCAATGACAATTGTGAGTTTAATGCGTGTGGTTTTAAAGCTCTTATTTGTTTAAATGCTGTTAATGGAGATACTGAGATGGCTTCTAAATCTGACAATTTTCTTCACACATTCTGGTACGCAAGGAAATTTCAAGCCATTACTAGTCGACAATTTAGGAATCTTTCCGGCCCTAATATTTACAACTGAATGACTAAACCACAAAGTTTCGCAACAAGCACAAACCTTACTTGGTGTATCTTTTCGCTTTTTTATGAACCTTAATTTCGCAATGAACGCAGGATCTTTCTTGCTTCTAATATCCCTTATATAATTTTCTCTAAAACTATACAAAGCATTTAATCTTAAGCGACGTTTCGCAATTTTATCTTTTTCTTTTTCCTCTTTTCTAAATTCCAAATCTAGCCTTTGTTCTTCTTTTTGCTCCTTCTGTTCTTTCATCTTAAAATCGGGATCTGTTCGTTTTCGTCTTTTATATTTTTTCTTTAGCTCCCTTTCATTAACTTTATATTTTTTGTCTTCTCTCAGTTTGGCTTTCGTTATTTTTTGTAGGTCCCTTTCATTACTTTTATATCTTTTGTCTTCTCTCATTATTGCTTTTTTCCCTTTTTGTTGCTCTCTTTCTTTAGCTTTATACTCTTCGCCTTCTCTCTTTTTTGCTTTTTGTCCGTTTTGTTGCTCTCTTTCTATAGCTTTATACTCTTCGTCTTCTCTCTTTTTTGCTCTTGATTCTTTTTGTTGCTCCCTTTCTTTAGTTTTATATTTTGCGTTTGCTCTCTTTTTTGCTATTGATTTATTTTTTTGCTCATTTACTTTAGCTTTATATTCTTCGTCTATTTTTTCTTTTATTACCAACGCCTTTTCTTCTTCTTGAAATTGTGTATTCTTTATTTTCGGTTGTTTTTGTTGAAAATTTTCCTCATCAGTAAATGATGCATCCTCCCTTTTTCGTTTTTTACATATTATCTCTTGTTCTTGTTCCTGTTCTTTGAAATCTTCACTGTTTCGTTTTTCTTGCATTAATTGCTTAATCTTTAGATTTCTTTGTTTTGTAGTTTTTTCTTTATATTTTGGCATATTTTAAGAATTAAGAATCTATTTAATAATGTATTTTATAGTATAGGCTATTGGAGAATATCAAAACAAAAATAAAAAATTACTTACTCACTAAATTCAGGGAAGAAAATTATTTCGTATGAAGTCTCGTTGGAAACAAAAGAATGGATTTCTTATTTGAGATATTAAAGTCAATATAAAGTTCTTCAGCGTGGATGAAAAATTAATCTGTAATGAAATCCATTCAAACATTTTAGAAATTCAATCAAGTTGTGTATTAAAAGCCATTAATTAATTAGTGACTGATTTATTATAGAGCATACAGTTCTTAGGTCTTTATTATTTTAAAGTTCTTAGGAATATCTACATGTTTTGTCTTAATGCTCATTTCAAACATTTTTAAAGTAGCTTTTGAAAGATTAATCCTTTACTATTTTTTCGATAAGTTATTAAAAGTGCAATTTTACGAATATCATAATTATAAGGTTATCGTATAAGTCATTTCTAAAATTAGGTCGTTAGTAGGAGTGTAGTCAGATGAATGGTACAGTCGAATCTGGATTTTGTATTGGATTTGGGGCTGACTTTGACTTAAATGCAAATTCTTGCATAGTAAACAGTCAGGGGCGTATAAACCGATTCCGCTGGATTTTACTGCGTGATAAAAAATATTAAAAAATTTTTTTTTCTAATACGGAGACAAAACTATATATTGAATGGAAATGATAAAGAAAGTTTGCTCTTACACGTTAAAATAAATATGTTTCCCGCTTAAGTACTTTAAATGTTTGCAGTCTGTTGAGCATCTCGTTTAAAAGAAGAGCTTTCTCTTGAATAATCGGTCCAGATACTCGTTCGTTCACTCGATTAAACACTTTGGAGATAGCAGTATCCGAAAAAACATGACTATTTTTACCAAAACACGCACGTTAACACTTCAAGTGGAGAAGCACGCATTTTTGCCCATAGTGTAGTTCCATAACCAGGCATACAAAGAAGTTATGAGACAGAAAATCACTTCCTTTTATAAATATTAGATTAAGTGTCTACGAAAAATAAAGTTTTTACTATATTCACGTTAACACTTGACAGTTTCACATTATTCAATCCATACAATACTTCTTCTTTTTATTTTTTGTCGATTTGTACAGCCTATTGGGTAGCTACGGTAGCGCCACCAATTCAGAATAAATTTGAATGTCAATTAAATATTAACAAGAAATATTATAGAAAATAATTCATTTTAAACCGTAGTATAACATTTTTTATTAAAATTAATTGATATTCACTGTTCTTTTTCATTAACACTGCTCCAATAATTACGAGATTCTAATTTGCGATACATATTCGCGTGCCAGATGGCGCTGTTGTCAAGGTTATGTAGGGTCTTAGCACCCTGACTGAATTTTGATATCGAGCGAAAAACTAACGAGTTTCCTTCTAGATGTTAGAATGTTAATGGCGGAGCGAGCCAAGGGGTGAAGAGAGTTCCCTCTCTGGATAGTCCGTTGGTAGCTACATAGAGAGAAGGGATCCCGGTGAGAAGTCTTGCATTGAAAAGTATTCAAACATTTCCTGTTGAATGGTGACATGACAAATATTGAATCCTTTTCGATACCGTTTTTGTCCTCGCGTTTTAAATCCCCATATTAGTAGAAGTTATCTTTTAAATTTAATTCCTTTCTGCACCCAGCGGCGACAATATTTTTATCAATACCTTTGAATGGCATCGACGCGAAATATAATGTGAGAGATCCAATACCGTTTAGTTCCTCAGTATTTGAGGTTCTAATTTATCAAAATGAATTCCTATCAATAGTTACTTCTTGAAAATCAATCTTATTCCTTTAAATGACGTTAGTTTTCTGTATTTACTTGAATACTTTGCAATACCTTTCAGAAAACTATTAAATACACCTCAATGAAAAAATAATAAATAATCGTATGGTAATAAGCAGAGAAAATTACAGATGATGTAATTAATGACTAATTAATTTTTCCGTATGTAAATTTAAAGACTTGCAACTGCAAATAATGAGTAAATTATAATATATATTATTTTAATTATAAGTTTTAAATATAAATAATGTGTCAATTTCTTGCGAACTTTTTTACTGGCTTAAGTATAACTAAATATAATTTTAATTTTAACAGTAAAGAAATTTATAAGAAATAAATAAGTACAAAAACAATGAATGTACTAGAGGCAATGCAATAGTTCATAATTAAAATTTGCTTACCTATTGGTTGTTTGTATGTAATAAAGAGTTCGTATGTAATAATAAATAATAATAATGAAAGAATCAATTGTTAAATAAATTTATTAATTTGAAATCAATAACATTATTGCGCTTCAATAGTATTGGGAATTTGACAGACATATTGCTTTTCTTTCAAATCAAGAACAACTGCTTTTGATTTTATATCCGAAGTCGATACATGTGGGTGATCAAGGTTTTTTTTTATAATCCAAATGTGTGATACCCGTCGGTGTCCAACGACGAATTGCTCAACAATTAATTTCTTCACATGAAAGGAACATGTATCGTCTGGGAATAAAAAAATTCCTGTGATTTGCGCGAAGTCTTCGTTGTTCAATTCAATAATTGTATCGTTGAATTTTTTTGATCGAAGATATTTTGTGCTACTAAATGCACAATTATTAAATATACATCTTTCGTATTCTTTTTCAGTAACTGATTCGAAAACGTTTCTGGGATCTGGACCGAAAAATGTTACATTCTTTTTTTTTAATCGCACTTTTAGTAAAAGTCTTAGAGCAGAAAATTTCCTCGCAGTAATCTTTTGCTTTTTCAGATACTACATTGTTAGGAGGCCGAACTCGATATCTTAAGAGGTTCAGAGAATTTACAGACATTTTTCGTTCTGGACTTTTCGGGCCACTAAAAGTTTGTTTCAGAAAATGAATATTATGCTCGAAGGGGAACGCAGATGTTGCCCATACAGGACCTGATTCTCTGACGAACTGTACTAAATGTGATAAGGCATGAATGTTAAAAGTCATGCGTTCAGTGCCGTATAGAGATTCATAGTATGCTACAAATGTCGTAAGATCCTGCTCGCATTTATTTAGTTCGTCCACGGTTATTTCGGTTTTCAACACACAAAACATGCTATTAACGAACAACGCAAAATGTTCTAACAAATCGGTTGGTATAAAAGAGCAACAGATAGGGAGACAGAAGTAAAGTAG
>CAKNWW010298188.1:0-14539 GCA_932074435.1 Andricus kollari | reverse complement strand
TTTTTATATCGAATAAAAATTTATTATGATGCTAGTACATTAAAAAATGTGTGCTTACTAAAAAAGATTTCCTAATATCTGCCAGCGTTATTGAAAAGTTAAAAAAAATAAAACCTTTATGAACTTGCTTTTGAAAAATTTCGAATCTCTACCGAAGTATTGAGTTTGATAATTCAGTAATCAATAAAACTATATGTCTCTGTAAAATGTGCGTAAGCTAAAAAATATTTTTGAACATCTTCCGGCTTTATTAAAAAGCTAAAAGCTAAGAAAAAAATTAAAACTTTTAGAACTTGTTTTCGAAAAACTCCGAACCTCTACTGAAGTCATGAGTTTCATAATTCAGAAAAAATAAAATGATATACCTTTAAAAAATGTATGCATGCTAAAAAATATTTATTTATATTTTCCGTAGTTTTTGAAAAATTAAAAGTTTTTTTAAAAAATCGTCCCGCCGCGTGGGAACATTCTCATCGCTCGCTGGACGCGCGGCTCGCAAGATTGAACGCGCCTAGAGCGCGCGAACGTTGGCCAAAGCATCGACAACTGTAATTTGGTGATTGTGAATTCTCTTTTGTTAAACCTCTTTCCGCTTTAACGAACACATTCTCATCTCGTGCTTTGCACTCAATTTTGTCCAGAACGTGAACTTTTCTACATTATGTTCAACACTTTCATATCAAATGTATATTACATTTATTTCTGTATCTCAAGCTGATACTGCTTATTCAGATTTTGCAAGATAATGTACAAATCATGACTACTTTAATATTTATTTCTTATATTGCATTAAATTTTATTCTCAGCTACCTTGAAAAATGTATCATTTCAGTAAATGCATATGATCAAAATCCATAATATGCTTTGGCATTGAAACCATACGCATTATTATCATTGTCTTGTTTTTATAATTTTAAAAAAGTCCTTAAAAAAAACAATTTTTTATTCAATATTTTATTGCGACTTGTGTCATTATTCCATAAACTTAATTTGTTTATTTTTAATGTTATGTTTTACGATTTAAAATAAAAATACGCATCCTAGCGTAAAGTGGTTCTAAGCAAATTTGTAGATATAATTTAGGCGAAACATTTTGTTGAATAACATGTTATTGCTTGTGTCCTTTTTCCAAAGTTATTTTTTTTATATTTCTACAAGAGTTAATAACATACAGTCTGTTCAACAAGAGCGTGTTCGTCATATTTTGAAAACTATTGGAGATTTTTTAATGTTTTTTTTTTTTTTAATTAAAGGACGTTCAAAGTACTAATACGAGTCTATGATGCCGCTCGAGCCGTCTGAGAGAACGCAAAACATTTAACAGATAACGACCCTAAACATCGAAACCGTTTTTGCAGTTCTTGGAAAGCGGAAAATAACATCACGACCTTGGGCTGGCCATCACAGTGCTCACATGCAAATCCCATCGAAAACGTCTGGAGTGTTTTGAAAAGGAAGCTTTTCGGAAAGCGTGTTTTCACCCTGAAACAGCTGTCACAAAAAATCAGGAAGTTATGGCTAGATTTACCAAAAAAATGCCAAAAAATTAGTTGAAAGCATGCCAAGAAGGTGCCAGGCCATTCTGGACAACGATGAGGATTGGACCATTTAATAGGTGATTCCGTATTAGTACTTTGAACGTCCTTTAATCTAAAAAAAACGTTAAAAAGTCTCCAATAGTTTTCAAAATATGACGAACACGCTCTTGTTGAATAGATTGTATTTGTAGATATTTTTTCGGTGAACAACTTTTGTATTTTCATTTTTATTTCTTATCTTGCGTAGTTTGACCGCAAAATGTAATTTTCTATTCTTCATTATTTTTTGTGCGATCAAAATTTGAATTTTCGTTTTTTCAAGCAAATTCGAAAAGTAATTATGATAATCTTGTAGGTATTTTAAAAAGCAATGTTTTTCTTCTCTTGACCTTTTTCATATCGTGTATTGTTTAGCTTTGAATGATTATATTCGTTTTTTTTTTAGATTTTGAAAATGCTATAACTCTGATAATTTTTTTTGTCAAAAAAGTCGTAAGGATAAATTGTTCGAGTTTTTGAGTACTACGAATAGCCGTACATAGAATTTTTAAATCTTGAAAAAAATGGTCTCAACAATTTTGAAAATGATCTAACTTTTTGCATTTTTATCCAAAATAGCTGGTTAACGAACTTGATCCTTATTTTTGGTCTCTCAAACTATGTACCAAAGCACAATCCATTCCCACTAGTCTTTCAAAAGTTATCCGGTATAAAGACGACAACGACAACGACAGACAGACGCCATCGTAAAACCGGTTTCTCCGGATTCAGGGATTCTCGAATCGTGAAGATTAAACAAAAGCCCGCGGTAGTCAGGTTTCACATAAAATCAATACCCCAATTGCGAACTCCAATACGGCCCAACATTGGCCTAGTATTGGCAAAAATATTGTCGAAATTCGGCTGCCAGTATTGGGCCAGAGCTGGATGTGTACCTACGGTATGCACTCGGCGCACAGTGGGCCGGATCGTCGAAAAGGTGGACAAAAGTCAGAAAATGAGTTTTATTTTTTTCATGAAACATCGATGCCAATCCATTAACGAGTTTCTAAAGCACATAAGAGTACAAAAATAATTTAAAAATATTATTATTTTAAGCAATTTTTCAGGTTTCAAAGTTCATCAAATTGGAGAAATCGCTCTCAACGCCTAATGTATACCCATTACCCACATATGCCTCAACTTTAGTAGATGCTGTATCAACACCAGTGAAAAATATTTAAAAAATGGTTATATAGAATTGTAGTGTATTATCTCCTTTAAGTGATTCACGCGTTAAAAATTTCATATTTATCAACATTATCACAGAAAAAAGTTATCGGAAAGATATTCTTAGTTAATTCTGTAAAAAATGTAGCCTATTCGTTAATAAATAACCAAACTCTGAACTTGTTTATGTGAATTGTTTAAATAATTAATCATTCTTTTAAATTGACAAAGAAACATACCAAAACTATGAATATGTTTATGAAAATTGTTTAACTAAATAATCATTATTGCTAATGTGCAAAGTAATGTAGGGAAGTCTTATTGGAAATACCGTAAACAAATTCCGTAAACAAATTGAGCCTATTAGTCTCAAAACAGCTAAACTCTCAATTTGTTTATAAAATTTTTGTTAATAATTAATAATACTTGAGATTTTACAAATTATCACAGAAAAAAGTCATCGAAAAGATATTCTTAGTTAATTCTGTTCAAAAATGTAGCCAATTCGTTGACAAATAGCTAAACTCTGAATTTATTTAAGAATATTGTTCAACTAATTAATAATTATTGTATATTTGCGAAGTATCGTAGAAATCTTGATTCACTAAACTAATTGATCCTATTCGTTGAAAAATGGCCAAGTTCTTGATTTCTTTATGAAAATTGTTTAAATTATTAATATTTCTTGAAAATTTGCAAAGCATCATATAAAAAAGTCATCGGAATGATATTCTTAGTGGATTCTGTACAAAAATGTAGCCTATTTGATAAAACATGGCCAAATTCTAAATTTTTAAAATGAAAATTGCTTAAATCATGATTAATTCTTGCAAATTTACAAAGCAACACAGAAAAGAGTCATCAGAAAGATTTTTCATAGCAACATAGACAAAATTTATCTGAAAAATATTCTTGATTAATTCTACGAAAAAAATTAGCCTATTCATTGAAAATAGCCAAAATCTGAATTTGTGATGCAACCTGCAAAAAGAGTCTTCGGAAAGACATACTTAGTTGAGTCCGTATACAAATTATGCCCATTCCTTAAAATATAGCCAAGCTCTGGATATGTTGATAAAAACTGTCTAAATAATTAATAATTATTGTAAATTTTCAAAGCATGATACAAAGGAAAGTGTTTCTTGAAAAAAATTGTTGATTGATTCCGTAAACAAATTGATCCTATTCGTTGAAAAATTGTCAAACTTTTAATTTTTTAATCGAGATTGTTCCAATATGTAATAATTCTTGTAAATTTATAAAGCAAACTAGGAAAGAGTAATCAGAAAGATATTCTTAGGCGCCTCCCTAAAAAAAATTGTGCCTATTCCTTGAAAAATACCCAAACTCTGAATATTTTTATAAAAACTGTTCAAATAATTAATAATTATTGTAAATGTGCTCTTTATTTGTTCATAAAATTTGTTTAAATAACTAATAAATCTGGTAAATTTGCAGAGCAATATAGGAAAAAATCATCGGAAATATATTCTTATTTAATTCTGTCAAAATTGAGCCTACTCCTTGCAAAATAGCCAAACTCTGAATATGTTTATAAAAACTGTTCAAATAATTAATGATTATTGTAAATGGGCAAAATATCGTAGAAAATAGTTATTGAAAATACATTCTTGGTGATCGCGTAAACAAATAGAGCCCAGTCATTGTAAAATGGCCGAACTCTTAATTTGTTGAAATAATTCATAATTATTGTCAATTTCCAAAGCATCATCGAAAAATCCATCGGAAAGATATTCTTAGTTAATTCTGCAAAAACTTGAGCCTATTCATTGAAAAATTGCATGAAAATTGTTTAAATTGTTAATAATTATTGTAAATTTACAAAGCATAATAGAAAAAAGTAATCGGAAAGATATTCTTAGTTGAATCTTTAAACAAATTGTGCGTTTTCTTTGGAAAATAGCCAAACTCTGAATATGTTTATGAAAATTGTTGAAATAACTAATAATTATTGTATATTTGCAAAGTATCGTAGAAAACACTTATTGGAATTACATTCTTTCTTGATACCTTGAACTAATGTATCCTATTCGTTGAAAAAAGGCCAAGCTCATAATTTGTTCATGAAAATTATTTAAATAATTAATAATTCTTGGAAATTTGCAAAGCATCATAGAAAAAAATAATCGGAAAGATATTCTTAGTTCAATCTTTAAACAAATTGTGCCTTTTCTTTGGAAAATAGCCAAACTCTGAATGCTTCTATGAAAATTGTTGAAATAATTAATAATTATTGTATATTTGCAAAGTATCGTAGAAAATAGTTATTGGAATTACATTCTTTCTTGATACCTTGAACTAATGTATCCTATTCGTTGAAAAAAGGCCAAGCTCATAATTTGTTTATGAAAATTATTTAAATAATGATTAATTATTGGAAAATTGCAAAGCATCATACAAAAAAGTCGTCGGGATGATATTCTTAGTTAATTCTGTAAAAAAATGTAGCCTATTTGTTAAAGAATAGCCAAACTCTAAATTTTTGTATGATAATTATTTAAATTATTATTAATTATTGTAAATTTACAAAGCAACGTTGAAAAGAGTCATCAGAAATACTTTTCACAGCATCATAGAAAAAAGGAATCGGACAGATATTCTTAGTTAAATCTTTAAACAAATTGTTCGTTTTCTTTGGAAAATAGCCAAACTCTTAATATGTTTATGAAAATTGTTGAAATAATTCATAATTATTGTATATTTGCAAAGTATCGTAGAAAACACTTATTGGAATTACATTCTTTCTTGATACCTTGAACTAATTTATCCTATTCGTTGAAAAAAGGACAAGCTCATAATTTGTTTATGAAAATTATTTAAATAATTAATGATTCTTGGAAATTTGCAAAGCATCATACGAAAAAGTCGTCGGGATGATATTCTTAGTTAATTCTATAAAAAATGTAGCCTATTTGTTAAAAAATAGCCAAACTCTGAATTTTTGCATGAAAATGATTTTAATTATTATTAATTCTTGTAAATTTACAAAGCAACGTAGAAAAGAGTCATCAGAAATACTTTTCATAGCTTCATAGAAAAAAGTAATCGGAAAATATATTCTTAGTTGAATCTTTAAACAAATTGTGCATTTTCTTTGGAAAACAGCCAAACTCTGAATACGATTATGAAAATTGTTGAAATAATTAATAATTATTGTATATTTGCAAAGCAACATAGAAAATAGTCATCACAAAGACTTTTTACAGCATCATAGAAAAAAGTAATGGAAAATATATTCTTGGTTAATTCTATAAAAAATGTAGCCTATTCGTTGAAAATAGCCAAAATATAAATTTGTAAATAAACATAGAAACAGAGTCTTCGGAAAGACATACTTAGTTTTCTCCGTAAATAAATTGTGCCTATTCCTTAAAAAATAACCAAGCTCTGGATATGTTGATAAATATTGTTTAAAAGATTAATAATTATTGTAAATTTTCAAAGTATCATTCATATGAAAGTGTTATTTGAAAAACATTTTTTATTGATTCCGTAAACAAATTGAGCCTACTCGTTGAAAAATGGTCAAACTCTTAATTTGTTTATCAACATTGTTTAAATAATGATTAATGCTTTTAAATTTGCAGATCATTATAGAAAAATGTGACCGGAAAGATATTCTTATCTAATTCTGTAAAAAATTGAGTCTTTTCGTTGAAAAATAACCAAACTCTGAATTTCCTCATAAAAATTGTTTGAATAAATAAATCGTAATTCTTTGGAATTAGTAAAGTACTACTGAAAAGAGTCAGCACAAATATATTCTCAGTTAAATCTGTAAAAAATGGAGCCTATTTATTGAAAAACAAAATTTATTATAAAGAAATCTTAGTTTTAAATCATTAATAATTCTGAGGAATTTGCGAAACATCATGAAAAAAACTCATCGGAAAGATATTCTTAGTTGATTCCGTGTGAATTTCCTTACAAACATTGTTTAAATCATAATTCTTGGGAATTTGCAAAGCAACATAGAAAGGAGTCATCTCAAAGATATTCTTAGTTAATTTTTTTTTAATTGAGCCTATTTGTTAAAAAATAGACAGACTCTGAATTTGTTTATAAAAATGGTTTAAATCATTATTAATTCTTATAAATTTGCAAAGTTAATATGTTTATAAAAATTGTTTAAATAATTATAAATTCTCGTAAATTTGCAAAGTATCGTATGAAACAGTCACCGCAAAATAATTCTTAGTTTATTTGTTTTAATTGAGCCTATTCGTTGAAAAATAGAAAAACTCTGAATTTGTTTATAAAAATTGTTTAAATAATTAATAATGCTTCAAAGTTTGCTAAGTATCATATCAAACAGTCACCGGAAAAGCATTCTTAGCTTATTCCTTAAAAAAAATTAGGCCTGTTCGTTGATAAATAGCGAAACTGTCATTTTTTTTTTAATTTGCCAAACAGCATCTTCTTTCAAGTAACAGTAATAAAACTTTTATTTGTAATACATTCCATACTTTGGTATGGAATGTAATGGATTTCAATGAGCTAAACATTCCCAATCCCGAAAAGATATATAGTTTCAGCACAGATATAAAACCTTTTTTGATAAATCTGAAAATTAAAAAATAAATGTTACTTCTGAAAAGTTAAACAAAAATGTAAAAATGGGTTTTAAATAAAAAATATACCAAATTTATTATAAAAAATCTAAACACAAATCTTCCAAAATGCCAAAAAATTATAAACTGTACTCAAAATTTGGAAATTTTCAAACATTTGTAAGGATAAATAAATCCAGATCTTTTCTTATAAAAAGATTATATTTATTATAATTATGAGAGTACAAATATGCAACAATGCTGAACAAAAATGTATTTCAACAGAATAAAAATAGTATGCGACTGCTTAGGACGACAACCAGAGCAAAACTGACACTGGTTCACCTCCCCTCAAGATATTAAGCCCCTGGTTGGCCCCATAGTCGCCAATGTTTAGTATACTACTCTATGGCGACTATGGGACTCTATCGCTACAAGTCGCCAGCATTACCCAAAATGTTTATATAAGGACTTCTACAATCCCTCGAAACAGCCTGCCTCAGCTCAAGTTAGATTCGAAGGGATTTCAATGTAATGTTCACTTCATTCGGCCTCCCTGACCATATGGTCATCCTCGACCTTATTCTCGACGGTTTGCCAATGGACTGTAACAAAAAAATGAAATTTCTTTTATTTTTAATGAAAAAGGTACAAAGGTAGATAGGCACTATGATGCAACAGACACCCCCAAGCAGAGTGAACAGGTCCACCAGAGTATCAATTGCATCCCAGTGTCTATCTTAATGGGATATTGGAATTAGGACAGGATAATAAGGAGTCTGGTCACCAGCCTCGCCAGGTGTTCTAGCCAACTGAGAGCGTGACCAGTGACTACTCAGTCCAAAACTAACCTGACTTCGACTGCCATTTTTTTACCCTGGTCACCAGCCTCGCCAGGGGTCCTAGCCAACTGAGAGTGTGACTAGTGACAACTCAGACCAAGACTACCCTGACTCCGACCGCCCTTTGTTACCCTGGTCACCAGCCTCGCCAGGGGTCCTAGCCAACTGAGAGTGTGACCAGTGAAACTCAATCCAAGACTACCCTGACTTGTACGATCCTGACCAGAAATCATACCTGAGAATTCTAGACTTGGCCCCGGTCAACAGCCTTGCCAAAGCTCCTTTTACGTACATCCCTGACCAAGGGATATATGCCTCGCAACTTTGACTCCGACTGACTTACTAGACATTTCTTCCAGTTCAACCCAACTTACCAGTCTACTCCATGGCATCAAACGTGACCCATTTCTGAAGACTGTCTACTGCCACCACGCTCCTCTGATTTGGTAACTTCTTCAAGTCCCTCAAGTCCTAAGCCTCACAGCGATCGTTAGGCAATACTGCAGTCACCTTGAACGGTCCCTTCGCATTGGGCGCCAATTTTCTGCTCTCTCCAGTTGCTGTCGGACTAGCTGCTACCATTACAACGTCACCCACGTCGTAATGAGGCGGTTTGAATCGACGTGCATCAAACCTCTTTTTCTGCTCTGCTTGGGCTAAGTCTGTACAATGCTTGGCTTCTTTCCTTAACTCGCGAAGATCCAGTCGGTCAAGAGTCGCTTGAATTTCTCCAGACAGTACTGCATCCGCTACCCCTCTGGGTTTATACCCCAAAAGAAGATGAAATGGGCTTCTTATAGTGGTTCTGTTGATAGTGCAATTTATTGCACTCTGAACTTTCTTCACATGGTTATCCCATGTGCCCTCGGATTCTCCAGCACAGGTTGCTGCTAATGAATTTAACACCGTGCGGTTCAATCTTTCACATTGTCCGTTGGCTCTTGGTGTTGCAACAGCGTTCACAATATGCTTAATACCATACTCCTGACAGAAGGGTTTAAATGTGTGAGACGTAAATGCAGTTCCTTTGTCAGTAATTATCCGTGTAGGAGCTCCAAACAGCGCGAATAACTGGTCAAGTGTTTTAATGACACACTTTGTCTTTGTACTGTGTACAGGCTCGAGGATACAAAATTTGGTAAATCCATGTATTATCGATAATATTTGTGTATTTTTGTTCTTTGAACGGATAAATGGGCCAACATGATCAAGGTGTAATGTGTGGAAGGGAACTGAGATTTTTTCAATAGGATGAAGAAAACCTGGTTTTCGTCCCGATGTTGATTTATAATAGAGACAATTTAGACAAGCCTTGACATACTTAGAAACAAATCGTCTCATACCCTTAAACCAGTAATTTTCGCGAATCTTTCCGAGTGTCTTTTCCAAAGCAAAATGTCCCTGATCGTCATGGCACATCTTAACAATATTAAATCGAGACATACGAGGTACTACCCATTTTTTTCCACCCTCGGTGTTACGAAAAACAACACCCCCCTTCAGGTCATACTTCTCGAAATACTGCTTTACTTCTGACGTTCTATCACCAGATTCCAAAATTTTTCGAATCACTTCAATATCGTGATCCTGCATTTGCGCAACCTTAATCCACTCTCCGGATGTTATATCAGCAGACAAGCAATCAACGGGATTTCTACTGCGATAATCAACATGAGCGACTTGCGTGCCCGGGCGATATACAATATCAAAATGATAGTCTTGAAAGTAAACCCACCAACGAAAACCCCGAGGCTGAATATCTTCTTTATTTGCCGCCGCTCGAATAGCACTGCAGTCTTTTACAACTGTAAATTCAATTCCCAACAAATAAACGCAGAATACTTTTAAAGCAACGAATACTGCCAAGGTTTCTAAATCATATGAATGATATTTTTGTTCTTCGGGACTAGTTTTAGGACTGTAATATGCAACGACCCTCTTTTCTTTCTCGTGTCTCTGAATTAATATGGCTCCTAAACCAATAGAGCAGGCATCCGTATGAACCTCGGTCCTTAGTTTCGGGTCAAAAATGGTTAAAACTGGCCGATTAGACCAAATTTCTTTTATTTCGCGTACAGCGTTAGATTGCTCCGACCCCCATTGTCAAGGTACATTTTTACGCAATAGGTTCGTTTACGGCGCTACCTTTCGTGCAAAGTTTTGAATAAATTTCCGGAAGAATCCGACGAGGCCTAAAAATTGTCGCACCTGTTTGACATTTTTGGGATCGGGAGTCTCCATAACTGCTCGAGTCTTACACATTCCTGGTCGAACGCCTTCAATGGAAATCTCCTTACCTAAGTAATCGATTTTTGTTTGGAAAAATTGGCATTTTTCTAAATTTAACGTCAAATTATATTTTTCAAAGGCTTGTAGGACTAACTCCAATTCCTGAAATCCTTCTGCAACATTTTTGACAGCTAATAACACATCATCTATGTAAACTGTTGCCTTAGTACCCTTTAATACCTTAGGCATGGTTCTCTGGAAAATAGCAGGTGAATCAGCTAATCCCATTGCCATTCTCAAAAACTCCCAATGACCGTCCTGGGTAATAAAAGCTTTTTTTCTATCGAATCAGGATGCACCGGAATTTGGTAAATGCCGGATTTTAGATCCAAGGAAATGAAATACCTCTGACCTCCTAATCTGTCAATCTGATCATCAATTAGCGGGAGCGGATATTTAATAAGCTTTGTAATTTTATTTAATTTCCGGAAATGAACGACCATAAGTCCTTCTCCATCTTTTTTTGAAACTAAGAAGGCTGGACATGCATACGGTGAAGTACTCTGGCGAATTATCCCGCTGGATTCAAATTTCATGATTAAATTATTAAGTTTATCACGTTCGTTCCTTGATAAACGATACGGTCTCTGATACACCGGTTCATCGCTAATTAATTCGATTTTCATTTCCCCTATTTTTGATTGCCCTAATTCTTCAAGTAGAAAGGCTACATTATGTCGAAAACGGTTCAATAGAGTTATTAATCGGGTTTTTGTTTTCTCTTCTAGATTCTCGCAACGTACATCTTTTTCTTCAATAGGTTTTAACGTGTTTACATTTTCTACGCCAAGAGTGCGATTTGCTTCGCTCAATAAGTCTGTATCGTCTGTCAAGATGATAACTTTTTAGTGATAACTTGAATTCCCGACTTTATTATATTCTTCCCTATTAAAACCTTTTTTGACAACTGATCATCTGGCACGATGAAAATCTTTATTTTTAGCTCAATGTCATCAATAATTAATTTGATTTTTGAATACGCAACTGGAATGACTAATGAATTATCAAATCCTGACAAAATCTCGTTCTTTTCTTTAAATTTCAAATTTAACAATCGAGCCTCACTTTCTTTTATAATAGAACAGTTACTGCCTAAATATATCGAGCATAATATTTGGTTGTCATTGACGCGACACATTTTTAGGTTTTTGTTTATCTTAACTGCTTCTACCGGTTAGTCATGCTTATAACACTGATCCTCTTATAACACTGATCCTCCGTATGCCCTACCTTATCGCAAAACGCACATTTATTTTATCCGACTCGCTCTTCTGATGAGATTTCGAAAAATCACTTTGGACTTTCGAATTCTCATTCGGAACTTTCGAGACATTGGCCTCTTCAAGATTAGGACAGAAACGCTTTATATGGCCCTTTTTCCGCATTTATAGCATCCATCACTTGAAACACTTTTTGATTGTTCTGATCCGAGATACTTAGGGAATGCGCGCTTGGAACCTTTCGTTACTTTTAAATCCCTTACTTCTTTTGTTTTTGTTGTATTTGGAAAAACGCTTAAACATTTATTTAAATCTGCAACGGTCTTATTGCGAGCTGCTTAATCTATTGTGCGAATAGACTCATCGTAAATACCCTGAGCAATTAAATCAACCATTTTATCCTCGGAAAGTTCTAGTTTTAGTTTATTAACCTTTCCTAATTTCGCAAAGCAGTATGCCTGAAGATCTTGACCGGGTGCGTTTTCATAAGTAACCGCGTCTTCCATTAATTTACCAAAATTTTCTTCCCCAGGAAACTGTCTGACAATCGCTAAGGGAAAGGCCTCCCAAGTTAACAATGAATTTTACAATCCGTCATGCCAAAGTTTTGAATTTCCCTTTAACTTCAAGATAGCCAGATATAACTTTGTTTTATTATCCCAGTCATACATTTTCCCCACACATATCAACCTTTTGTACCCAATCACTGGCAGATAAATTTTTATTTTCAGTATTAAACTCAGGTAATATTCTTTCATTAATATAATTTGATCGCTTCGAACCTGTAGTGACTATACCTGACAAAACTTGAGCCAATTTGGCAAAATCAGACTCACGACTCGTTGAGCTGTTGAATGAAGGACTTGGTGCACTATGAGTCCTCTGAAGACTTCCATCTTCCTCGCCATGACCTGCCGTCTCGTCTCGCATCTGAAACGGTCCTTGTAGTTTCTGCGGTGGCGACGATAACTCCTTGAGTGATGTGGACTTCGACTTCGCGAACGTCCCTCTTCTCTTCTTCTATGCGAAGATCTACTTCGACTTCGCGAACGTCTCTCTTCTCTTGTTGCACGCGGAGATCTGCTTCGACTTCGAGAACGTCTTCCTCCTATGCTTTTATGGGAAGATCTGTGTGGTGCCATTATCACATTGCTTTTGTCACTGTAACTTATCACTGCACATTCACACACGAGTTCACACTGTTTCTCACTGTCCTTCACTGTTTTTCAGTTTTTCACTAGTTCACACTGTTTTTCACTGTTTTTCAGTTTAAAAAGGGCATTTTTCACGGCACGCGCGAATTATTCCACTTCTGATCTGTAAGGATAAATAAATGCAACAATGCTGAACAAAAATGTATTTCAACAGAATCAAAATAGTATGCGACTGCTTAGGACGACAACCAGAGCAAAACTGACTCTGGTTCACCTCCCCTGAAGATATTAAGCCCCTGGTTGGCCCCATAGTCGCCAATGTTTAGTATACGACTCTATGGCGACTATGGGACTCTATCGCTACAATTCGCCAGCATTACCCAAAATGTTTATGTAAGGACTTCTACAATCCCTCGAAACAGCCTGCCTCAGCTCAAGTTAGATTCGAAGTGATTTCAATATAATATTCACTTCACATTTTGAAATGTAAATGAACTATGACTAAAAGGTTAAATTGAAAATGAGTGTTTCAAAATAGTAAAAATGAGTCAAAGGAATCATATATATATATATATATACCCAAATATAAATGCACATTACACTTCCCCTAAGCTTCTTATCTTATGAAAACAAACATCTCGAGTTCAACTAAGCACAGACCGCCCAGCGTCGATCAGATCGCCTTGTGGAGCCTACTTACACCTCAAGTTCATAATACACTGAAAAAACAAACGGAAATATTTCATGTATTGATGATAAACAAAATTTTTTGGCTGGAGTTATTTTCAATTTCGTTTGAAAATCATTAATTAGAATTAAAGTACACTGAAAAAAAGAATGTCTGGAACCAAGAAAATGCATTTACTTGAATCCTATTTCTTAACATCAAGAAAATATTCTTTGACCGTTGTAATTTTTATTTAAACCAGACACATATCTTTTGTTGATCTAAAGGAATGAATTCTTTGGCTATATTTTCTTGATTCAAGTAAATATTTCTTACATTCAAGAAAATGATTTCCTTGATTCAAAGGGTCTAGATTCATTGAAATCGAATTAGTCGCTCAAAGAAATATTTATTTGTGTGGGAGAGGTGACTGCGATCAATAATCGTAGACTATAAGTTCGGTAACAAGACTTAATTTATTAATAAAGTTACCAAAGTTGAATGCTGAATATTGACGCGTAATTGTTCCGTACAAGGCGACATTCGGGTGATTACTGAAAATTCTATAGGAAGCCAGATACCTCGCGGCACCCAGGGCCAAGGGAGGATAAGTCGACAGTGAGTCATCTCTTGGTGGCGATTCTCCCTGTCGCCAAGCGAGAGCCCTTGTACCTGGGTATCGTGGGTCAAGAAAAGTGAAAGCTGCAAAGCTATAAGGTTTAGACTAAAGAGAATATTTGAAATTAAAATACATAAATACATATAATCGTGGTTCCCACATCAAACCCCTGCTAGTGATGTAATCACGAAAAACCACCTAGTAGACGATCAGGAAAAGGAACTCGTCTACACTATCGTGTAGAGTTAGAGTTTTGCTGCACGGAAAGAAGTTTCGGTAAGCGGCTGCACTAGCAGTAGTAGAGCAGCGCCACCGCGCGTGTGGTGCAGACACTGCGTCACATTTGGGTGAACGAATGCCTCAAACGTGCGTCGAAATTCTCTCCCGCCTGTGGGACAACAGTTGCCCCATAAAAGGGAAAGCAATCCGC